>JAVHYY010000543.1:0-69278 GCA_035221665.1 Okamejei kenojei | reverse complement strand
CATAGAGAGATAGAATTTCTCAGGAGAATCAGTTTGAAAAGTCAAAAGGTTAACTGTAGTGCAATATTATTCTGACCGAGCTCATACAAATAAATAGCCCTTCAGAAACTTGAGCACAAAAAACACTGGTGTGACCTAGCCCATACAGAACTCGATCAGAATGTACTATCAAAGGTGTTATTATTTGGATAGAATATTAAATTGAGGTAAAGCTAGTGAATTACCTATTTATTTTGACCAATAGTTTCCTCCCAATCAACACAACTAAAACAATTATTGGTTTATCATATCTGTTTCTTTTGGCGTGCTTGCTCTGCCATAAATGGACAGCTACATTCGCCAAGTTTATAAAATTCCTAAATTACCATAATTGGCTGAAAGATTTTGTGGGAGCATCATAAAAAGGTATAAATATAATTATTTTTCAAATTACCAGTTCTTTAACAATGTTTCTGAAATGCCAGAGGTAACATTCTATTATAAAATATAAATGACAAATAAAATGTGTGGGTTGAGAGGAGGATTGAATAGAAGAGGGGAGAAAAACAAGATAATAAGCTCTGGCAACATTTCTTTGGGTAATAGATGAAAGCATTCCTTGATTCTATTTGTAGAAAGAGTGTCAGTGACATTTTGCTGAAGAGCATGCTTAAATTCTGATCATCGTTTGTTCATTTAAATTGGACCTGGAAGCTTTTAAAGTTTTAAGAAATTATTGTCCTGTCTGTCTCTTTTAAAAATTAAAGCCCTAACCTGCATTTCATTAAAAAATAAAAATATTAACTTTACTGTGCTCTAACATTCTAATCAGTCAGTTTTCAAAGGCCTATTAACGGATAATATTCAAGTCATATTCTTATACAAAATAGACTGGGAATTTTTTTAAAAAGACAAACACCAATTAGTGTATCAAAGGGAAAATCTTTCCTCCCTGAAGGCCGAGGAAAAAAACATGTTTATTCCAAGTTAACAATTGTTATTCCTCGGGAAGAATATTCAAGTCACTGAACTTTTTGCTATAGAGTAGTGATCAAAAGTCATTAGCTCAAACACTGTTATTTTAAAGCATCATCAAAGCATTTTAGGTCAATGCAATGACTAATTACCCATGTTACATAACTGTACAAGAATACATTCATGTACAGAAAAATTCAAATAATTTTTCCTATCCAAGTACTATTCTGTACTACCATCCTACCATTGTTGTACATGTAGCACGTAAAGGTTCTAAACCAGTCTGTCCAACATCTGCAGAAACTGCGCTAAGGACAAAGAGTTGATAAATCGTACTAACTCAAGAAAGTCAGCATCTGTCAGGTTAAAAAAAAAGCATACATTGCTACAATTTTGTTGTCATAAAAAACAACCGTACATTTATTTGATTAATAAGCCTTCAACATGCAGTTTGGTTAAAAATAGGACATTGTACACAAGTTAAATAAATCCTGGTATTTTTAAATGATGGCCATTACTGAAAGCATTAATATTTGGCCATGAATAATGAATATTAATCTCACAAACATATCCGACCTCTAAAAACCTAATTTGATGTATTATAAGTGTCCCGTCCCTTCTCCCCTCTGGCATCAAGGATTAAAGCAAAAAAAAATATTAGAGTTAAAACCACAGAACCAACCTGATCTCTATCATCAATACTGTTGAAACTACATGTCAGGACACATTTTCAAAGGTTTGAAATAAATGAATTAACAACTGACAATTGCTCCAAAGTAAAAAACCCAGTGATTTTTCTTTTGAACAGTTTCTAAACATTATTAGATAATAAATAATGAGAGTAAAGTTATTACCTGATATCATAATGGTCCTTGAGCCATCTTCAACATGGTTGAGGAATCAAAAATGTCTAATCTGTCAAGACAGCTTATCCAGAAGTGAGTACATGCATTCAAAAGCTGCTTTCTCCTGATATCTAGACCAATCATCCACAGTGGGGGGGGGGTGCTTTAGAATGGTCCCATTTCCACCTATCAAATGACAGAAACACGATAATTACCTCAAGCCAGAGTGCTGATTTTATAATAATCCATTGCACAGTCATTATTTAAAATTAAAGCATTTTTATCTACAAACCTCTCCATTATAATTTCCTTCCCGAACTTTTTGTTTCATTGTAAAGGTGAATGAAGAATGGTATCCAAGAGTCCCTGATTAGTGAAAGGTTTATTATGTGCAGGCTGAATTGAAAGTAACCTAAAGCTACTCTTCTAACATTGATCCGGATCTCCAATGTTTTTAGGAAATCGCCTGAAAGTGCAATTTGAACAAAAAAAAAAAGTGTATTTACTTGGGAATCCTTATTTTTAACATTGTAAAAATCTACCAATGTGCGGCCATGCAAACCATAAAAACCCCCCATTTTTGAAAAAATAGCCAAACGGGTACTACTAACAAAAATCTACATCAACAACAAACAAACCCTCTCTACTAACTGCTGGTATCTCTCTCCCAGTTATATATAAAAATATCCTATGTATGTAACTATCGTATTCCTAGACAGTGAGGGGACTAGTGCCCAAGACCCACACACCCGTGAAGTCAAAATATTAGCTAATAAATGGAGGCACAAAGAAAATGCAGAATAGGCAGGAACTTTTGATTGAGAGGAGATTGAGCAAACAAAAGCTTCACAAGATGCCTACTATGGCCCGCTGAGATCTTCAAATCTACTGTTTTTTGCGTATTAACTAATAACCATTAACCAACTGGATCAGCAGGAAGAACCATTAACTTACATTCCCCTATTCTCAATGCTGGTTGGGGGGGGCAGAGGGCGCAGAGACTTGGAGGTCTTGGTGGGGTGGGGGCCCTTGGTGGATTGGTTTTGGTGGGCCTTTGGTTGGGGGGGGCCGAAGAAGGGCCTTATCCACACGCTGGTATCTCTAATCTATAACTATGTATGGGCACTGATTATCTAATATACAGCACCTTTGATACTGCCTACCAACATCACTCTATTCAGCTATCATCTGATTTAGTAGATAAAACCAGACAGCCTTTAGGAAACCCAGGATAGCTTCTTTTTTCCAGTTGATCTGCATGCATCCATACCAGACTTAAATTAGTGGAAAACTTTGAATTTGCAGCGCGTTAAACACTCACACCCCCAGCTGATCAACTTTGGTACTATTCTAAAGCAAAAGAAAATCAAAATATTAAGTTAAAAAAAAATAAAACCCAATGCATTTCTTCACAGGTATTCTAGTTTGGCTGCGGGTGAATCAGAAATAGTAAACTTCACATCTTGTAAAAGACGAACAGGAGCTTCGAAGCATCAAGGAGGAAGAACCCTGGTAAAGAGTTTGTGAGATCAAATCACAACAATGAATGCTTAACAAAGATGCTTTTACTGTTGTTTTCTCCCTCATTTCTAATTTATTTTGGATCAGAGACTTAAATTTTTTTTTGTTACCTCCCCAAAAATACTTAAAATTCAACTATAAAAAATGATTACATTCAGTGAGACATAATAATAATATCCGTAAAGTGAATTTTACTGGCTACCGGATAGTTGGGTAGTTGGGGGCAAGGCTAGAAGGCCAGAATGGTGGAGACAAAAAAATTGATGAATCCCGGAGTTTGCAGGTTTGGCAGCTAAATGCGCAGTTCCCAAGTAATGGAGCAGCCTAAATATTTCCAAAGGATGTTCCACCAGTTGATCTTCCACAAGTGAAAACCCAACACAGCCCATAATCAGAGGTGGATGATTGTTTATCTTATTTTTTCAAATCCTGGGTGATGTTACGCAAGGCTAATTGTGTTTGAGAAGCTTAATTGCCCTTGAGAAGTCGACTGTGATTCCTGTTACCCTGAACTGCAGCACCTCACTGATGGAACTTCACTATGCTGCTCAGTCTTACAGGGTTTACACATGTACCACCACATTCCAGTCAGTGGAGGTGAGAAGTTAAGGTCGGTTGTAAAACCAATAGGCTGCTTTTATTGTACATGGTATCAAGCTTCTTTAACGCTGTTGTGAGCTAGACATTCCAGTACAAATGAAGAGTAATGTATAACAGTCCTACTTGTTGGCGTTAGTGATAATGACCTTTGGGGAGACAGAATACCCCACCGCAGGATACACAGTGACTTGCACTTTGTAGACATGTATTTCAAATACTTTTAAAGCTGGATGTTGTTTTAAGGATAGAGGGGTTTCAAAATTATGCTGGGCTGAATTTAATAGCTTTTAAAATAAGCTTAATTTGGACCCAAAGGATATTACTGTTCATGGGCAAGTGACAATGACATACACGAATATTACATACATATAATACAAGACAAGTGACATATAACATATTAAAGGGTTTTGGACATGCTAAGAGCAGGAAACAATGCTCCAGAGTTGGGGGAGTCCCAGAACCAGGGGTAGCCCACAATTTAAGAATAAAGGGGTAAAACCCATTTAGAACAGAATGAGGAAAAGCTTTTCAACACAAAGATGTGAGTCTGTGGAAATAATTCTGCCTCCGAAAGCAGTTCTCTGAATGTTTCAAGAGAGTTTAGATATAGACTCTTAAAGATAGCAGAGTCAGGGATATGGAGAGAAGGCAGGAACAGGGTACTGATTGTGGATGATTACCATGATCACATTGAATGGCGGTGCTGGCCTCGAAGGGCCAAATGGCTCCTCCTGCACACTTTTGTCTATTGATCTGCACTCCGCTCGTCCACATTAATTTAATGTTTCAACTATTTGTGTTTCTATAACTGTTGGTAAATACAATTCCCTCCGAGGGATAAATAAAATTCAATGTTTCTATTTTCTGGCAACTGGTGTCCTGCCTCCTTTTAATCAGGACAAGAACAACACTTGCAATCTCCCTGAAAGTCCACCGAAAATGTGGTGCCATGCGAGGCAGCTGATCTCAACTCCATTGGGACTGCCGTGTCCTGAACTGCCGATCAGCGTCAAAAGCTTCCCCTACGGCCATGAGCTCTCGAACGCTGGAGCCAGCGAAAAAGATCCATTCCCATAAGCTGACTTCAGAGGCCAACTTTACGAGCGGTATCTCGGCCTCCCAGCATCCTAAGCGTCTATTCCAGCACCATTCGAACTCCTCTCTTACGCCTTGACCCCTGTTTGGGACCAATAACCAGGCAAGCTTCTGAACCAGGGTGCTGGGGAAAAGAAAATCAAATGGTGCAGATTTATAATTATCCTACTGGTTTTTTCTTCAGTGCTTCAGTTTTCTAAAGACCATGAAGGGGAAGCGTTAATTAGCTACTGTAAAATTACTGCTTAAAGTAGGTGGATGGCAAATGAATCAGGAATAGTTGAACAAAAAATCATGAGAGAGAAGCATACATTACTGTGAAACAGATAGACGATTGGAATGCTACAGATTTAATGGACAAATTGCCCTCTTATGTTGCAAGCCATGCAAAGATTTTAAAGGGCGAATAGAGTTGCATTCATTCAGCCAACAGCTGCAGGATAAAGGAGGAATTGGATCCCCAGCGAAGAAAGTTGGGGACAATTAGTTCTAGCTGCAGACACAAAAGATGGTTTCAGCCTTTGAGATGGGAACTTGGACAATATTATGGAAATGAAATAGTGGGCCATCTCAGTGACATGGATATATCTGTGCCAATGCAACAACATTCCTCTGCCTCAGACCATTGCTGTTAAAGTCAGGGGTGAGGAAACATGAACTTTATGCCACAGATTAAAAAATGACAAAGCAGCATTCATAAACTTCCAAACCCTCTTTTTGTTCAATTTGTTTTTCCTCCCTTTTTAACTTTATGCCTTCTTTCAGATACAGCTCTTCAACTATTTCCATATTATCACATTATATTATAACACAAAGGTGATAATTATAGATTATCTACTTAATATCACTTAGCAATTTGGCTGGTTACATGTTAAATAACAGAAAGCAATGCATCACTTTTTATTCCAATTTCTTTTTTTTTTTTTTCTCTGAAGTTGCTAAAGTTATTCAATATAATTCAACATCTACCCTTCCTCCCCCACCACACCCCTTCAATTATAAGGTCCAACTCACTCAAAAATAACATTTTCTGATAAATAACATCAACCCTCCCGTAGCCAAGTACCCTTTAAGCCGTGGTAAACAATGTCTCTGGATCTATTAAAGGTAAAGCTTGCCAAACATTCTGCAAACGAACATTTCGGTTCCTTCGTCGCACATCACAGTGTTTCAGCAGCAAATTCCAAATATTTTCTACATATGGTTTTGAGACCTCCAACTGAAGAGAACTAATTAATCTCTTTGAAGAATGCAGAAAGCAGTACTACTGCCTTTTTGGGTTTGACTGGTTTATTCTTGCAGAACAAAAGGTAGATAAACTCAGGAAGGTTTCCCACACTAATGCTTCCAAGAGCATAGGAAGGCTGCAAGGATTCACCTCCTCACTTGAGGAAGAGAAAGCTACTAAAATTACAGACTTAAGCACAGTTTGTCCACGCAAGTCAATGTGATGACCAACCTCTTCCCAGAGACAGTAAAGCCAAGAGTCGGGATAGAATCAGTAATCTATAATACTTTACCCATCCTGGATAAACTCCCAAACCACTGCTGGTCCTTCTTTTGTTTTGTTTGGGGGGCAAGGCTTCCTCGAGTTAGTGCTGCTACGCATTTTGTGCAATTGAGTAATAAGACTATGCTTGTGATTCAACGCATTGCTTGAGAATAAACCGGACCAGTAATCATTTCCCGTAACAACTCATATAGCCAAAATTGCAGTTCCAGTCCCAACATGGAGCTTGGAAGAAATACATACAACATTGCACTGAAGCTCCTCCCATCCTCTCCTCCTGAAGTATGAGAGACCGAACAAGGCCCAATAAGTGTCTGTAAGAATAGAACCCAACTGAGACTTTTGAAAGATAATATGGATGCAACAACCCTTTCGCACACCTTGGCCAAGGAGTAAGAAACTTATAGACCATCACTGTTGACAAAGACACAACAACCATGCATGTCACATCTCTACTCACTTTTCCCCCATACTCTTTCACTAATAAGTTGGGGGCGGAAAGCTCCTTCCACTATAGTGACATATTAGGACCTTTATTCTTCATGTCTTTCAAACAGCCTATTAAACTTCTTTCTTTTTTCTTTTTCAATCAAATCATGGCAAAGGTTTCAAGGCTGTCGTCGGCTAAAGTTTTTCTTGATTAAGATGTCCAAAGTCAGAAAAAGAGTACTTCAGCTTCTTCCCATTTTTTTTTTTTTTCAAAAATGCCCGCTGATGGGTACTTTTCTAAATGCCCAATGCGCCCCCCCCCCTCCCTCCCCCCCACAATGCCCCCACCCCGAATGGGCCCGATCCGCCCCCGCAGCTGGTTTCTTCCTCAGAACGAAGCAAAAATTTGGCAAAACCTTCACCCAGATACTGGTCTCCAGTCAATCTTGAAGGAGAAGAATTCCCAGCAGCAAAAGCCAGCAATTAACGTCCAAGAGGCATTTTATTTTTTAAACTGGGGTGGATTGTGGGTCAATCTAGTAATTTCATATCTTCAACCTCTCCATCTCTCGTCCAAGAAAATCGTTCAGGTGTACTTTAGGAGGTAATCAACACTAATGACTGCACTAAAATGGGGTCCAACCACCAAGAATTACCATATTATCCTGTCCCATGACAGGAAAATAAATAGCTCTCTCTCCCTCCTCTCTCCTCCTCTCTCCTCTCTCCCCTCTTTCTCTTCTCCCTTCATCCCCTCTCGTTCTCTCCTCCATCCATTCATCAGCTCCTCTCCCTCCTTACTTCCCCCCTCTCTTCATCTCACACTCACTCTCTCTCTCTCTCCTCTCCTCACCCTATGAATCAATGTCAAAGCAGCTTTTTAATATTTAAAATTAAATAAAAAAATCGCTTGACTGTAACCATAAATAAAGTCCGTAAGTTATATGGAGCAGACAGGCATCAAATGAGTATTGATGATCAACAAGGCCTTATTACTTTTATATACAAGTTAGGTTGAGTTACAAAGAAGAAGCTAATAAGAAAGCTTCGAAAGTGATCTTAAGTAAAAGGATCACACCCACCCAACACAGCAAAGACAACACTAGCGGGGCACAAACTACACACAACTGGTGGAAGACCATGACATAAATCTACGAAGAGGGGGAAGACTGGAGGGTGAGGTGATTACAAAAGGATAGACATACAAACACGAGAGAGCTCAATCTTCAGGTTGGATGAGGCTAGATTTTATATTCAGGAAAATAAAATATACCTGAAAAACATAAGAAAATTGCTACTATTTAACATATTTTAATTCCACCTCATGTTGTCAATAATCTAAATTCTGCTGTTCCTATCCAAATTCCTACCCCCACATTGGTACCCCCAATGTCACATTCCCTACCTCACATCTACCCCACCTCACCAATCCATCAAAGCAAAACCCCAAACCCTAAAGCAATTTAAGAAAACCCAATGAAGAACTCAACCCTCACAATCTTCAATTTAGTCGTCCACTTCATAGAAAAATTTTGTTTGTTGTTTGTGTTAAAGGGTGGGGTTTTGCATACCAATCACCAACGATGCAAAAAAATAAAAACAGAGATAATAATTTGGTGGTTGGGACAATTCAATTAAATTAAATGTTTACAACTCATTGGCTCGATTGTATTTTAACAAATAGCTTTCCCTACTACTCTTCCTTTTTGCCCATAACTTATTTTCAATTAACCATTCTCTGATCTCTACAGATCAAAATTAATTTTTTTTTTTTATTTTTATTCTTTTTTTTTTTTTTTTTTTTTTTTTTTTTTTTTTTTTTTTTTTTTTTTTTTTTTTTTTCGGGAGAAAACTCATTCCATTTTTTGTTTGTTTTTAACAAATAAAAGTAAAAATAAAAAAAAAATTAAAATAAAAAAAAAAAATTAAAATTATCCACAGACATATGAAAAACCAAATATCCATTACACACCCAAATTTTTTGTCTTTATTTTGTTGACCATTTCCCTAATGATTTTTTCATATAACTATTTCTTTCTTTTCGGGCAAAATTCACAACATGCTCCATACTAAATATTGTGAAATCTCAGGATCAGTTATAAAGTATAAAAGAAAAATTGAAGTATATTGTGAATAAATAGCAATCAAATTAATACAAAAATGAGTTAAAGTAGATGACATCCAATGTCACTTCTGCATTTTCTGAATGATTACTTGTCAAAACATTATTACATATTTGCTGCAGTGAAATGCCTTCAAATGCTCCACAGACATACTCAGAACATTTACACTACAGCCAGTTAAGAAATAAAAACAAAAATTTCTACATGTGAGACCAATTGTTTGATGGGAGCCACCTTCATTTTAAGCATCTGGTACTTCACTCTATTAACAGATTCCACATAAGAGACACAACGGCAGTCCGAAACATGCTAGTATATTTGCAAGCATAATACTGTAGACTTAGTGATCATATAAAACCAACCAGATGCCACATAGGAATCGAATCTATACATTCACCTTAAATGAACAATTATAATCAGAAAACGAGATGGATGTAATGCTATGCCGACAATTTCTTTTTGTTCTATAATAAAATTTATATTTTTAATCTAAAGATTTAGAAAAAAATTAGATTTTTAATATTCTTTTAATCAGATATTTTATAATTACACTTTTTTGGAAGTTTCCACAGGCTGTGATCGTCAAGGCTGATTTCCTTGGTAGGGACTTTTGTTAACAAGGCTGTTGATGTCCCTGGCTGAGCGCATGTCCGACCAAGGTCATCACAACCTCTTAATCACCACCTTCCTGGGGTTTTAAAGTCAGGACATTGTCTGCTGCAACTGACCCAGTCAACAGCAATTTCCATGCAAAAATTGCACATTAGCAACGATGAACCAAAAACCAAGTCAATTAGATATGAAGAGAAATCACAGAAGAACAACACTGCAAGAAGGGAGTTCAAACATCGAAATCAGCACTTGTTTACAACAGCAACTCACGAGGGTAACGATTGGATCTAGACTCTTGCATTCCAATTTCATATTTGGTGTATATATTTCTTCAAAACTCTGCTTTATACCTTGAGTTATTTTCAGAGTGCAATAATTAACCAAACATCTAAAATTAACTTGAACAAACACTTTACCAGAATACAAAGCTGGAATATGCTTAGTTCAAAGCACCAGGTATCACATTGACTAGCTCGTTTAGCACATGTAAAACAGCACTGCTGGTCTTCACATCCTCTCTTTCATCTGCCTATGTAAAGCTTTTACAATGTTGGGACCTGCAAAATAAGAAAAGTTAAACAGGATCAGAAATTATTTTTTCCATAACTGCTTCACAAATGAAGAGGGAATAACAATAAAAATCAATTTAATCAAATTTCAACACGATACCATACTATCAATTTCAAAATATATAGATATTACAAAAAAGTCCCAAGTCTTCCTACTAAGCAAAATGGAACGCACATTTAAAGGAGGGACTATTCCATTTTCAAATCACTACCAGTCAACAGGCAACATTTAAAAAATCGTATGTAATATCTATACCATTTACTTTAATACATAATCCAAAATGAAGAGAAACATTTCTTGTATGAAGCACATGCAGTCGAAAAAACAAAAACATATAATTTAAAGCACCAAGACTTCCAAATCCCATGACACAACCAGCTTGGAGAAAAAAAAATGGCAGTGCAATTAATTCAAGGCCTCAAATGGATGAAATTAATAAATACAAGACACTACACAAGGTATTCTGAGAAAAAATAAAAGCCTAAATTAAGCAGTTGATAATCCAGAATACATAAAAAAAATAATTCTGCACATAACATTCTAAAATGGAAAGAAATATTCAATCTGAATATATACAAATAAAGTACTTAAGATGAAGACACACAAGAAAAAAGTACTAACCTAGTAAAGTAAAGCCCTTCTTAAACTTACTTGATTTGAAGCATACCAAGGTGTCTCTCGTGTCTCTTCCTGCTCCATTGCATCTGGGTCAAGATGTCCAGCTCTGAGCAGCCTGGTCTGTTTTCAGCCAGTGAGAGATAGGCATGTAACACATCTGCTTTAAACATTTTCCCTCAGCGCTCCCTTGAATCTGGCGATCAGCGCCGAGATATAGCTTTTGTAAAATTCTGGTACATTTCATGACGAGTGCTAACACATACCATCCAAACATTTGGCAGCAAGCCGCCGCACCTTCCAGCTCATGATCGTCATCATCACTGTATTGTCATCATCACTTCCTAATAACAGTTGTGGGATTAGGGGGTGCCAACAAGATTATTCTATTACAACGTAACATGACATTAAAAAAAAAAATCACAACAGATATTTTGATCAATGGTAACTAGGAGAAGAGAGACATTCAGTGTGGATTTTCATGGCTGGTTAAATTATCAAATCACTGCTGGATAAATCATTTTGCAAAATGGCACAAACAAAGGACAGACCTATGCAGTGGCAGAACACCCAAAAACACCACGTTTATTGATTAATAATAATGCAAATGTCCATAATAAGAGTGAGTTAAAGGCCAACTTCTAGAATAAAAAAATGTGTTCACATTAAAATAATGACCTTGGAAAAAAAAGCTACATTTGATACCCAGCTACCACATCCTTAAAAACAAAATCTTGTACAAACTTGGGTGCATCCAAAAGCAAGTTACCATGTATTTTTAGAAGTACAATTTTGTGGAGCACAGTAAAAGAAAACGCTGGAAACACTATATACAGTATTTGTACAGTGTTTTCCACATCTGTATCTGTGGAAATAAAAACAGTTAATGATTTAAGGTTGAAGACCTTGAACTGCTTCTCAGTCCACAGAGCTGTCAAGGCAGCAGTTTTCTCACCCACAAGAGGGCAGCTTACTGTTTGATTTTGAAAATATCTGTACGTCAGTGCAATGCATTTGTATATTATATTGTCATGCATACCGAGATACAGTGAAAACAGTTGTGCATGCTAAGCAGGATAAAATCATGCACATGATTAGAACTGTAATGCAAAAAGAGAAAGGTAACAGCATACAGAATATAGTATACAGCTACAGAGAAAGTTCAGATAGAGAAAACTGCAATGTCGCAAGGAGGTAGATTTAACATCCTTCTTTTATGAGATGTCCTTTTAAATGGTGTGATGATAGTAGGCAAGAAGCTGTTTTTGAATCTGTAGTACATATTTCAAGCTATTTAATCTTCAGCCCAACAGAGAGCGGAGAGAGGAATCAATGCATTGTGGGTAGTCCTTGATTATGTTTTGTTACTTTCTTAAAGGAGTGCGACGGAGTTGATGAGGGATGATTGGTTTGTGTGATAGACTGGGGTGTGTCTAACATGACACTTTGCGAATTTCTTGTGGTCTTGGCCCAGAGCAGCAGCTAAACCAAGTTGTGATGATCCCAATAGGATGTTCTCTATATGCATCTGTAGAAATCAGTAAGAAGTCATGCTACATTTCCTCTTCTTCTGATGAAGTAGAGGCGTTGATGTATTTGAATATCAATGTGGTTGGACCAGGACAGGTGATATTTATGCCTAGGAACCTAACCTCATCAACCATCTCTACTGCAGCACCATTTTTATTGTACTCTACACCTCTTCCTGAAAGTTGATAACAAGCTCTTTAATGTTGCTGACATTGATGGGGAAGGTTGTTGTTGTTTGAAACCATGTTATTATGTTCTCTATCTCCTTCCTGTACTCCAATCACGTCAGTGTTGAGATCCAGCCCACTACAGTGGGTGTCATCTGCAAACTTGTAAATGAAGTTGGAGCAGAAATTTTGGCCACATGATTGCGAGTGTATGGGGGGTAGGGGCGTATAATAAAAGACTGAGAATTATACGCAAGGGTCACCAGTGTTGGCAATTATTGTGGAATAATGATTTGTCGCCTCTATCCCACTGAATGTTGTCTATGGGTCAAGAAGTTCAGGATCCAGCCACAAAGGGATCAAGGTGTCAAGTCCTAGTCCAAGAGTTTTGGAGACAAGTTTGGTTAGGACGTTATGGTGTTCTTCTGGATTTTTGTGCACAGATCATTTGAGAGCGATTTGGACCCACAATCCTTTTGACGCTACCAACCAAGCCAAGTCTGACATTGAACTTGAACAGTAAGTTCCAGAAGATTTGCAACCTACAAGCATAAAGAATAGTTACCCCTAGAAAGTCCCTTCAATAAGAATCATGGCTGATCCCATTTTGTCCTTTGCACTGCTCTTCACACTCTCTACCCTATATCCCTCAATCCATTATAGTTTAAAATGTCTGTTAATAATAATAAATAAACTAATCAATAATTGACACAACTCCTTTAAAAATAACAATCTCAACCATCCACTCCTGCCAATCCTCCTGAAAAACAATATCAACAATTTCGCATTCATCGGAATCCTAAATGCAGCAAAGCCCAATCTGCTCATTTTTCTTCATATATCTATCCCTTTCATCCCAGAAATCAACTTGTTTAGTTTTCCCACACTTGCTTCAACACCACCACATCCCTACCTCAAATAAGAAAGACCGAGAGTTAGATAGTAATCCAGGTAGTCTCACCATCGCTCTATAAACATTCAATCAAAATTTTAATCTACAGTAAAAAACTATGTCGACACCCTTCGACTGGTGCTGCACCAGCAAATTTTCTAACCATACCACACTATTTACTTTATTTGAAAAAAGACATTATACAGAGTGTAATCAATTTTCTAGTGAACACAGAATTCAAAGGGTACACAAAATGCTGGACAAATTCATGCGGGTGCAGCAGCATCTATGGAGCGATGATAAGGCAGCGCTTCGGGCTGAAACCCTTCTTCAGCACGAAGGGTTTCGGCCCAAAACATTGACTATCTCCCTCGCTCCATAGATGCTGCAGCACCCGCTGAGTTTCTCAAGCATTTTGTGTACCCTCAATTTCCAGCATCTGCAAGTTCCTTCGTTAACACAGAGTTCAAAGGCCTGTCCCACTTGCCTGATTTTTTCGGCGACTGCCGCATAATTGACTGACGTATCAGGTCACCGTAAAATTCGTGCGTGATGACGAATTGAGGCACGGTGTTTTTTCAAGTGTCGCAACATTTTTTTTGTCACCACTGGATTTTGAAATGTTCAAAATGTTTTTGCGACACTGATATGACGCCGGCAGTTTGCCTGAAATAAATAGCCAAATGGACAGCTCTTAAAACTGATCAGGGAAATGGAACATGGAGTTTATTCCTGTCAATTTCAGCTTTTCAGTTTTTGTTAATTCTGGCTAAATTGGAGCAGCCATGGCTTTCAAATTGAGTAAGGGTTTGTGCTGCTAAGTCATTTTGGTCAAGTTAAATGTGCCTCTGCAGAACTGAGACAAGCTGCTGAATGTGTACCACTATAGCATGTCTGGCCCAGATAAGTGCTGCAGAGAGAGAATGGACATCTGCAGAAGTTTTTACAATGAAGTGTGCAATGCATAGAGCTAATTGATCAATGCAAACCAGGTATACATATTGTAAATAATGTGAAGCCTTACTTTTGTTAGTTGGTTGATTGGTTGAAATGTTAAGCCTTGTCTGAATCCCAAGGCATATGTTGCATCTCATTCATCTATGTTAGCTTCCTTCTTAAAGCCTTACCAGATACAATGTATTAGTTACTATGTTATTGGGTTGGGGAACTGTCAATCATGTACTGTTTTTAATCGATATATGTGTTATTTAGACTGTACAAAGACCACCTCCATGTAGTCCGTGCCCCCTCAAGGTTTGGGCACCTAAAAAGGCAGCCCACCAAAAGGTCCTTTGTCGATCTTCCGGAAGAGCGCTTGGTCTGCGTTGACTTTTTGAGTGTCTCTGCTTGCACGAGTCTAGAAGGCTTGGCCAAGCAGATACACGGATCGAACCTGCGGTGGTTAGGTATCGTATAAGGGAATTTAGTTGTGTAATCCAAATAAAGTTAGTTGCTCAAGTGCTTGATTCAGTATTTTATTGACTGAAACTAGACTGGGCGAGCTTAGAACAAGCTATTACAGTTTCAGCTCATGAAAACAAGTCGAAACACAAAAGCATTCCATATCCCAACACTGGATGCAAACCTTCCCGCAATCCTGACTTCTGCAATTCTGCGACAATTGGTTTGCACATCCAGCTGACAGTCCAATCCCTGTGTCCAGCTATATACCCTGCACAGACTTGGGGCTCCTTCCATTCTATGGATTTTTCAAACCGGATCCTGGATTAATGAAATTTTACTGTACTGAGATCCCCGGATACCTTATAGTTTCATTCTCCTAGCCTACCTACATCTCCTCAATCCCTCCTCAAAAATTGTAAACCCACTTATCGCTGTATCAAAAATTAGCTACAGTGCATTAATTACCCTTTATCCATACCACTCATGATATATCTATTTTTATGTATTTTTATTTTTATTTCTATTTATTTTTTACCGCACACTGAATGGACACTGTTGAGCAACGTTTTTTCGTTTCCTCTGGGTATGTAAGTACTCAGGAAAAATGGATAATATAGATATACAATACAATCAATGTAGAGTACGAGTAGTTTAGGCCTGATTGCTGATCCTTTAGTAATGCATTAGATACTAACATCATTCCAATCAGAGGATGCATTTATTCTGACATTTTAGCCTAGTTAACCACCCTTAGCCATGTTTTTCTATGAAGATCAGCAGAATTTTTCCTCTCCATCTCGTACATGTGACAATAGTAAATCAATACAATACATTCCAACGTATTTTACACTCAATGCTAGATATGCCACCTCACTTTAATGCAAGAGTATAGAACATTTTATCATTTCTGTAAAACCTTGATCATCATCATCTCCACCTTCGGATTCCCATTGCAGCATCATCGTCATCGTCATCATCGTCATAATTGTAATTGGGGTCATACGTCAAGTACCTCAGGCATAGGTTAAATGATAGTGGTCACATGAAGGAACACTTCCTTTGGGCACCTAGGAAACACAATACACAATAATTTGCTAAGTTCAAATTCACCGTATTTCCCGCAATGAAGATGCTATTTTTTTACCCTAAAATAAGGCCCGAAAAATGTACCTGCGTCTTGAGGCCGAGGGCGAGGTTGTTAGCCAAGAAAGATACTTTGGCCAAATTGCTTTTAAAACATATGGGGGGGGGGGGGGGGGGGGGCGGGACACAATGAGGCCTAACACAGCGGTCGGCAACCTACAGCCCAGATCCGCCCGTAGGCGTATTGTTTTTCAATTCGTTTTTGCGACCTGGGAACTGCAGCCAGACCTGGGGCAAGCGAGCAGACCTGGGACTGGCTGCAGCGTTCAGGTCACACAACATGGGGTGTCCCTTATCTCTCAAAACATGGGGGGAAGATTCCTTTCACAGCGTTGGGGAGTCTGGCCCCAGCAGTCAACTCACGCCTGGGCTGCACAAAGTAGTCAACTTGATGGCTGGGCCACCAGGAGTAAGGGCAGGAGCGTTTGAAGAGGATGGATCAGGGATCATGCCAGCAACTCACTCAGTAGCTCGGTGGCTGCTAGCGGTCACCGGGACCGGACAGCGTAACCGGCCGCCATCTCAGCACCATTCTGAGGTGTGGTTGGCGGTAGCTACTGGGCGAAGCTAGCTGCTCCGCCCCGGGCTCTATCTCTCCTCTCTAATCTCTCCGATATGTGATCTCCCTGAGCCAGGAAGTCCCCGTCCTTCAGACCTGAATTGGCACAGCACATGTGGACAGGCGAAGATGGAAGCTCCCCGGTCCAGATTGCCTCCTTGAAGGAGTTTCACATCTCCTTTCTATTGAATAAAAACCAAACCCTTGATCCTGTTCCGCCAGCCTTTTTTTCAAAATATAGCAACTCAAAATGGGGGTGCGTCTTCGATGCAGGTGCTTCTTTATTGCCGGGAAATACGGTATATCCAATGTCTAAAGCACAACACCACCCATGGGGATAATGGAGACAATACACTGTAGATGCTATCCCTAAACATTGTCTGTCCCTGCCCCTCTACAGATAGACAATGAAGAGAGATGCTGCCTGACCCACTGAGATCCTCCAGCAATTTGATTTTCAATTATGGGAAAAATAACTATACTAGCCAAAGTAGGGTACAGCAGATCAGACAATTTATAATTCGAATAATGAAACAAACTGTATTCTATCATCGTACTTAGGCAAAATTTGCTTCAACTCTGTGGCAACATTTTAAATTTAAATTTAGTAACATTACACTATACCTTCTCACAAATGATTCAAAGCTTGAATGCAGTACTCTCTTAGTTCATCATCTTCAACGCTGCAGAACTTAACAACTAATGGAATAATTTTCTCAAGATATTCCCCTAAAGAGAAAACAAAGATTCAAATATTTAAAAATTGTGATAAATTAACCAACACGGTATTTTGTGACGGATAAATGGAGATGTGCGTTACCTATTCGATGCCCTCCTGTCTGCTAATAGCAGCAATGCACTGAATATAGGTTCTGGTCGTGGACATAGATTCATTTTTGGCCAGCTCTGTCAACAAATGTTTCAATCAGGTCAATAAAGAACCAGGGTCCACAGCTCATAACAAGGTGACCAAGGGCAATAATAGTTCTCTTCCGTACTGCAAGTCGAGGACTGGTGAGCTGTGGAAGAAGGCAGTTCAAATTGATGATGGAAATTAACCACAACCTCCTTGCCTAGAAAAAAGATAAAAAGATTCCAGTTACTTTCAAACTCAAGATAGCTGCTCTAGTTTACACCGATCTAAACTGCCCTTTTAATTTGGGACCCCACCAGGCACCTCTCAAATATACCTTCAAAAATATACTACTAAGATAATCAATAAAAATCAGTTATTGCTTTGTCTGTCCGGTATCAAAGGACAAAAAATATTTATATGTTAATGATTTTTATAAAATCAAGTTAAACTGAGCATTAATATTTCTTGTCCAGTTACAAAGAGAACTGGAAGACAGATTTGTCCTCCGTACAGGTTAGTTATCTAATCTCTAAATTAGAGAAGACTAATTAAATTACCGCCTCTATCTTTTTTTCTTTAAATGTATTTAGTTGGATATCTTTGATCTGAAACATGATATTTCAGTTCGGTTTACTTGAGGTCAAAACAAAATATCTTCCACAGTTTACATTTACGTCAAGTCTTGCAGATCAGAATATACAAAAAAAATGTTCCAGAGGGGGCATTTTAATTTACAGTGGATTAATTCTGTGTAGGTCTTGCTCAGGTTTGACTTCCCAAATTGCAACAACACCTCACACCTATCTGCAGTTATGGATAGGGATGATTTAAAGGGATATTTGCCAAACATGGACAGGTGTGGCTAGTGTAGATGAGGCATCTTTCTTGGTATTTGCAATTTGGGCCAAAGACCTAGTTCTGTGCTGTAATGACTCTAATTCAACATACTGAGATTTTTCTTTTTTTATTGCATCCTATCAAACATGGCCTAACATAAGATTTCAAATACCTATTTTGGTATGATGGAATATTATGCACTACACACAACGCAAGATTTAAGCTGTGTAGGAAAGAACAGCTGATACTGGTTTAAATCGAAGGTAGACACAAAATGCTGGAGTAACTCAGCAGGACTTCTTCAGTCTGAAGAAGGGTCTCGACCCGAAATGTCACCTATTCCTCCTCTCCAGAGATACTGCCTGTCCCGCTGAGTTACTCCAGCATTTTGATTCCGCTAGATTTAAGCTAAAATACGAGGGATAAGGAATATTTAAAAATAAAATAATCCTACAGATGCTGGAAATCTGAAACAATAACAGAAAATGCATTTTACTTCGGAGTCACGTGAGTGACTTCGTGAAGAACCCCGCCAGCACGCCTGCGCAGCATATCGTCGCGCGCATCTGCAGCGGCAGCTGGGGGGGGGGAGTGCGCACTCTCCACCGGCTCCTTCACAAGACCGGCAGGTGAGTATTACCTTCCTTTACAGCATGGACAAGGGCCGCAGGACGACGCAGTCGAGGAGCGGAGCTGAGCGGCGGCCAGCCGACGGCCCTTGTCCCCGGAGCTGCAAGGAACGCCGGCAGCTTTAACGCAACGGTGGGGGCAGGAATGCGGAAGTCGGGCGCTCCCCTCCACCGCTGATACAGGGCCGACTCACCCGAATGGGTTACCGCTCCGGAGCTGCAAGCAACAGGTCCAGACTCCGAGCCCCCCGTCCCCCAAGAGAATAAGGGGGGATACAGGTACGTGGCAAGGGGTCTTGTTTTCTTTACAGCAATCCTCTCCCCGAGCTCCAGTAGACCCGAGGGGGCTGGGCCGGGGGGAACAGCCGCACGACAGGGGAGCCCTGCAAAGTGCAATACGTACCGCAGCCAGGATATTTGCCATCGTGCAGCCCGGGCATAACACTGCTGCGTCGTGTAGGCCTGCTGGAGCAGATACCGCCGACAACACACCCCGTCAGGCTGCGGTCAAGGGCGGAGGTGGCAGCAGAAGCGGTCGGTCAGCTCAGCACTGCGAGCGGCCGACCATGCGCCTCCACGCCAAGTAATGGTGTAAGTGTGGAGGTAAGCTTGCACGGACCTCCGGGGAGCCAGGTTCCGGGGGGCCGGCGCCGAGTCAACTCACCTGCCTTCTTATCTGCCAGGTGGGCCCGCCACAGTCTGGGAGAAAGACAGACTAGCGGAGAGTCCGTGCGGGAGTCGTATGACCCTAATTGGGCTGTAGGTCACGACGACCTGCCATTGGACCATAGACCCTAAGGGGTGAGGTCCGATGGTGGAAGCCCCAGTGAATTCGCAGGGCCTGGGCAAGTCGGCTTGTCCGCTGCATCTCGCAGGACGGTCGCATTGAGCGGTTGGAGCTCTTAAATGGTGCAACACCTCCAGCGGGACCGAGAACGAGAAGAACGGGACTCGGGAGGGCAATCCACTAGCCGTGCAAGGACTCCGCTCAGCTCCTCATCGTCTCCAGCCTGAAGCATTAATGATTGCCCCAGCTGCTGAGTTTGACGACGACCAGGGACAGCCAGGGACCGCTGAACCAGAGCATGAGGAGGATGCTGGATGTGGTGAGTGAAGTTTGCCGTTTCTACCCAGACAGGTTGAACCCTGCACCACGAATTGGCGGGCACCATTGATTGCCTACGTATGCACCAACTCTGGAGTCAGATTCTCAATAATACCTTGGAGAAAGGTTCTCCACGGGCATAACGGCGTTTGCAAAACCCTGATCGGGGATAATGTGTCCAGTAAATAGCATAATGCATTGGTGGTGCTGGCACTCCTATGCAACGCCCATATGAATAAATTGCCTGCGTAAGAGCTCATATAGCCCACACTAAACCCCAAATTCGCGGGTTGTGCCGACCATATTACCCGCTCCACCCCCGCCGCATCAGTTGCTTGGAGACCTGTCCAAACAGGTGAAGGGACTGGACAAAGGAGGCCAAAACAGTGGGCCTCATGAAGCTCCATCGGCCAGAGTTCACACCCATATCACCAGCAACAGCCTAATACAACCTGTGAACCAATGGCTGCCGATAGGGCACAAAGATTCAACCTACCTCCATCTCAATAAATACAACGACCATTTAGGGGCAAGGCCAACAGCGGCCTGCATGGGAAATGGCGGCCGCCGGCCCGTCAACCTCCATAACGTCCACCCGAAGCACCGTATGTATGGGAACCGCCATTCACTATGGAGGTAAGGGGTCTGGCTCCTCTCACGCCGTAAGTATCCCTCCTGTACGTAATAGGTGGGGCGATTGCGGGCGGCCTTGGACATATGTGTAAAACTAACCACAGATGAGTTTATTTTACAAAGTGTTCAAGGGTATATAATTCGTGGGAGGTATAGATTCCCATACTCACATTCGCCTCGTAGGAATTTACTCTATCCCAAAAAGAGGTGGAGGCAGGGCATGCTGAAATTATATGGCGAGCAGGAAAAGTGGTAATTGGCATAACCAAGCATGGACCTGTTGAGTTGAGCCTAATATGTTCACCAGCAGTAAAAAAGACGAGGAATGTCGGATTATAATCGATTTAGCTGAGTTGAACACTTTTTGTACAATATACCCATGTCCAAAAAAAAAAATGGATACTTTTGGAACAGCTAGATGGAAGCTTTACTCAAAGTACTTTATGGCATGTATCAATTTGAAAGAAGCATGCTATAACGGTGCCCATCGCTGAGCTCACAGGAATTCTGAAGTTGTCTGGTAAGGGTGCATTGCCTAATGGAACCATGCACAGCTTAGGCTGTTTACCAAGTTGGTATTTTACCTGTATTGGCTCTTCTCCGACAACAAGATTATAGTGATGGCATATTGGATGAAATCCTTATAGTGGGGCACACCTCCAATTGGCAATTCAAGGAGTGGCTGCAACCAAGGCTCTGCTTTGAGAAGCTGGGGTTGTAATCCATCCAGACAAATCAAAAACTGCACCCGTACGGTTATGGATTTGTGTTCACCTTAGACAACTAATATTTAATGAAGTTTTATCATCCCCACTAATAAAGCTTACTGCTATATCAGAAGAGTGCCACAAATCTTGCTTGCTTTCGCCAGGGTATCGACCATGTGCGAACAGCAAAAGTTATTGGTATTGGGGTAACTCTAAATTGGTAACTACATTCCCAGCTGCACGATTCGGCACCGCTACACTACCGAAATTCACAAAGGTCACAAATCACAGCATTAAAAAACAATGCTGGCTGTTTTGATCGGCCACTTCGGTTACCACCGGAAGCTAGAAACGAGCTATAATGGTGGGTAGATAATATTAAAGAGTGTCATTGACCTATTATTAGGGAGCAAACCCTGATGTTGTGCTACTAACCTGATGCAAAGGCACCAGGCTGGGGAGCAACTGGTACGTATGTCCAGTTGTGGTGGCAGATGGAACTCAATCATGAGTCTACATTCCTGGAGTCACATGGGATAAACTATATAGAAGAAATGCTGGGGGGGGCATTTCATGACTCTGCGGGCTTACTGTATCTAATTCATGTAATTACATGTCCGCTTTTTCGAATAGATAACTGCTACAATAAATGGTTTACATCAATCATATGGGGTAAGTATCAGGTCGCTAGTTTTGCAATGAATTTGCTAATACAAATTTGGCACTGGTGCATTGAAAGAAAATATTTGATTACTCGCGACCTATTTGCCTGGGAAGCTTAATGCATGGCGGACACCAGGTCACGTGTCTTCAATGACAACAATGAATGGATGTTGAACCCCCAAATTTTTGGAGATAATTATAGCTCAAATTGGGGACACCAGATATTGACCTATTTTGCGTCCAGGCTGACCATCGAATACCAACGTATGTGTTGTGGGAACCAGACCCTGGGGTAATAGCATTGGATGCGTTTTTATCCATTGGGGGAAATGGGTTGCTACTGCGGCGACTGGACAGCATGGTGGCCAAACCTGGTCAAATAAAATTCTTTGGTAAAGATTTATTAAAACAGCACAGGCCAGGGGGCGCATCAAGGCTGCAGCTGGAATTTTCGGGCGTACCCTGTAGATGCCACACTCTGCATAGTCACCCATCTCCACCACTACATCCGAGTTACTGGAGTTATCAGGATGAAGGAACAGGGGCTCCTCATCAGTCATAAAACCTCCGCATCATCGGGTGACTACACAGATGGATCGCCAGGTTGCTCAGGGTGGTGCTGGTGCAGCAGGAGTTGCTACTAACATTTAAGTCTTATTCCACCAGGGCTGCAGCGAGAGCCATGGAGGTGCCCATGGACCACATTCTCGCCACCTAGCAGTGCTGGCCAGTGGGGAGAAAACCTTTTCAAAACGGTTCTATAACAAGCCTCTGGCCGTTCCCTTACTGCGACATTCGCAGAAGCTATCCTGGGTACCGCTCATAAATGTCTGGCCCGGGTTAGGGTTTGTTGTTTTATTTGATTAATAAATTGTAGTTGATTTGTTCAGCCACTGTCAACTGAACTCCATTAACAGTCTTACTCCATCAGAATGGCGGCAGTGTGATAAGCATGGACGTTGTTCAGAAGGGCGTGACATCACAGAGCTTTGAAATCTTCACGAAGTCACTCACTAGTACTCCGAAGTAAAATAGTAAGATTAAACGAGAACTTACCAAGTTTGAAGGTTTAATCTGTAATTTTTACGAGGATTCGCGGTGGAGGGATTTCGTGCCCACCGCTCCCACCCTCTATCATCAGGTCAAACAGGTAGTTCTACGGTTTTCATCTTACTATTTTTAGTCATGGTTGGTTCTGTGATTCCACACCGCTGCTTTGAAGGATGCTGCGCAGGCGTGCTGGCGGGGTTCTTCACGAAATCCCTCACCGCGACTCCTCGTAAAATACAGATCAACCTTCAAACTTGGTAAGTTCTCGTTTAATCTTACTAGCAATCATCAATGGAAACTGAAACAGTTACTGTTGCAGGTCAACAACCCTTCATCAGAATTGGAACTAGGTTCTGACGAAGGGTTTTCATCGTGAAATAGAACACTTTCACAGATGCTACCCGAGTCGCTGAGTGCTTCAAGCACTTTTTTTTGCTGTAAGGAATATGTGTTGATTCCAAGTACTTGATAAGCATAAAACGAGTGTTATGTTAAACATAATTGTATGAACTAACTTTCTGTTGTAAGAAAAATTAAAAATATTGAGTGAAATCCAAAAACGCATTCCTTAAGTCAGCTGACTTGTAGCTACACTACCATTATTTTGTAGATTAAATCATATTGCTCATCACTGCTGTAATATCATTGATTTTGTTTGTAATACAGACTCCATGGGTCACAAAGTTGCTGGTTAGGGGCAATAGATCCAGACTACATTGTCGGTATTCAGCTGTTCCCACTAAAAGTCATGGACTTGAGTTGACCTAGTGCAGGCCTGTGATTTATTAAGTAACAGATGTCACCTATCCATCATTTACATTCCATCTGGTGCCCAACATCATAGTACAAACTTGCAGAGTCCACAGTGTTACAACAGGAATCTGACTGTAACAGTTAGAGATAATATGAAATCAAGGAAATATCACTTGGATAAGCCAAGTTTTTTTTAAACACTTTACTCTAATGTTTTATTATGAATACCATTTCAAAATAGTTTTTAAAACGTCCCTGCATGCCAAACATGTTTTAAAAAGCAATAAAATTTGATTGGCTTTAACACCAACAGATGTCCATTGTCCCTATTTTGTCTTTAGTTTCAAAGACTGTCAAAGGGTTACAGAGACAGAGCTTTCACAATTACAACCCAATGCAAATGTTTACTGCTGAGACCTTTCATCCACTCATAACCAACACCAGGTGTGGAAGGAAAACAAGTTTGAATTCTTGTGTTAAAGCCTGTTAATGTGGATAGGGATTCTGGATAGAAAACCAGTTTCACCATGAGCCAATCTATTTAAATTCACCGATCTTTACTTCAAAATGGCTACCATTCTGCAGCATTCTTAATTTTTGGCCTTTAAAGCAGGATTGCTTGCAGTGCATTCTTATAATTGATTACCATAGTGAAATGTTCATTTCTACCCCCATGTAACATTGCACATCTTTATACATAAACTGGAATTGATGTAGGGCATGACATTTCACAGCAGTAAAGCATTTGCTGTTTGGACAACACTCTCGAGTACAGTTATGAACGCAAGTAGTTACAATGCCTTATTAATAGAATGCAACTACAGTTTTATTTTTTTGCTTATTACCAGAGATTTGTTCAAAGTAAGGATCTCATAATTTAATGCCAAATTACCTGCTAAGCATATCTGCCATGATATCCAGTGCTTCCAACTGAACAGAAACATCTTCCTGTTTGGCAATGGCATTAGTGAGACGTCCTGTGATCTTTTTACAGACATTAGCTGCCAAAGCAGATCCTGGAAAATAAATGGACATTCCCAAAACGCTTCACATAAGCAATACAGATGAACTTTGCTGAGTGCCAGTGTTCTATGTAATATAGGCATTTGTTCCAGTCACATGATACCACCACTTTGACCACAATTTGTAAATGCGTACTTGAAATTTGTCTTCCTAGCCACGGGCTAATTTCACATAACCGACAACTCCAGAGACATGGCTAAATAGCCAGGTTCATTGGTCAAACAAAATAATAACAAAAATATTAAAGCGCAAAGAGTAAGAAGAGTATAAAAGAGTAACAGATTTTAAAAAGGCAAGTTGTAAAGATAGACCTTGTGTTGAAAATGTTTAGAACTGCTGAGCAAACTCATTTTTGCAATAACATCAAGTGACAGAGAATTGTTTGTTGCTGGATTTAAACATAAAAATGTTTGGAGGTTAGTTACCTAAAATTGGAGAATTCCACATTCATACCATTAGGTTGTAAGCTACCCAAATAGAATACAAGGTGTTATTCCTTCTGTTTGTGTGTGGCCACACTCTGTCAATGGAAGCAGCCAGGTTAGAAAGGTTAGTATGGGAACAGGAATGGGAGTTAAAATGTTTAGTAATCGGTAGAATCAGAAGGCCCTGGCAGACCGAGCACAATTGTTCCTTGAAATCTTCACCAAGATGATGCTTAGACTCACTGATGCATTGGAGGCCACATCTGGAAGACCAAATGTAGTAAATGAGGTTAAACGAGGTGTACACTAACCTTGTCCCACCCAGAAGACTGCTGGGTCCCTGGATGAGGTAAGGAAGGAGGTATAGGGGACGTGTTACATATCCAGTGATCGCAAAGGAAACCTGGGGAAAAGTAGTAATTTGAATGGGAAGAAATAAGTGAACTTAAGACAGATACAGGGAGCGGAAGAAGGAAACGGGTGGAAATGGGAAGATGTGACGATGCAGGTGGCATAGAATGAAGGTGTTGGATCCGCCAGGCGGAGGAGAATGTTAGCAGAGGGAAATTGATTGGGGTGTCTGATCAAGGAAGAACCGGAGGACCTTGACAACCTTCCTGGTGGGGGCTGGAGGTGTAAAGGGATGGACGTCCATGGTATAGCCAACGCAATTGAAAGGTATTGATGAGTTTAAAGAGAGTGGCTCAGAAATTAATCCTTTCACTCAAATGAAGTGGAAACATGCAACATAAAAGTCTGTGAACATGTCAATTTTATTAGAATAGTGCACAAATTACTTTGTAAGTAAATGGAGTTGAGATTCAGATCAGCTGCAACACAGATCAGTGACATAACAGCTTTCAAGGAAATGAATAACAAAACACGTAATCTTAAAGATTTTATCTATGCTCTTCTGACAGTAGGATTATGAACATTATATCTATTAATAGATCAATTAAATACAGATGCATTACTGAGATATATAAATTCATCCAGCATTAAAAACTTGGCTTAATAAAATTCCATCACTCAAATCAATACCGACTAAGCCTCCATTGACAATCAATGAAAGAGCTGCAAATGTCTTCATGCTTTACACTTATTAGCATTTTCCTCATTTCCCTCCTCAAAAACCTGGCTATAACTTTTATATTATGGTCTCAATTCTCAAACCCTCTAGTTTGTAAGACTAGAAAGAGAGTCATATTTGTCTCAAGAACACCAACAACCAGAAGCAACTAGATTTTGCCATCTTCAATTGGCTTATTAATATTTTTTAATTCCTTGCAATCTAAAGAGTCTAATCCTAAACCCTGTCTATGTAGATCAAGAGTTCAAAATAATTTATAAATCAGCTAGCTATTGTAAATTGTGAATATAACTAAATTATCTAGAAATTGTAATATTTCTATAATCCATGTTTATATATTACCAAGATATAAGGGTGGCAGAGAGGTAGAGTGCTGCCTTACAGCACCAGAGACCCAGGTAACAATCCAGACAGCGGGTGCTGTCCGGACAGTGTTTGTGCTTTCTCCCCATGGCCACGTGGGTTTTCTCAGAGATCTTCCGTTTCCCCCCACACTCCAAAGATGCACAGGTTTGTAGGTTAATTGGTTTGGTATAAATGTAAATTGTCCCTAGTGCGTGTAGCATAATGTTAATGTGCAGGGATCGCTGGTAGGCACAAACATAGTGGGCCAAAGGGCCTATCTCCACGCTGTATCTCAATTCAAGTTTGCATTTATTGTCACTTATCCAATTAAGGTACAGTGAAATTTGAGTCACTAAAACCAAAAATAAGATTAACATTAACAACTAAAGTTAATCTTTTTATTACCGAATTTATGATTGAAGGTATATTATTCTTTCAGAAAGCCTAACGCAGATGGGTGATTGCTTATATAAATGCCATTACAATTCAAGTTTAAAATATAGCAAATGTTCACTGTGGGGCAGGATGGTAAAACACAAAAGAATCTTTGATGAGGAGCCTGATGTTTGAACGTCAACGAACCACTAGAAGCTGGCGGCAGTTCTCCAATCACCGTTTTTCAGTCCAATACTGGAAATATCTCGTAGCTGTTCTTTGTCTGACAGCATATTGGTACACAAGGTAATCCACAATTGTCTCCACCTGATATTCCTTTACATTGCTGACCAAAGGACCAAGGCTAAAGAACAAATATTTAATTGCACACTTAAACAGAATAAACTAGATAGAACACACTCGAAATAAAAATTTGACACAAGATTGATGTGTTACTCCAGATTTTAATCACACAAGTATTAAATGCAAAATCTCCTCTTCAAAAAAACTCTTTCTGCAGTAAATGAATATAAAAAAAATATAGATGCGGAAATCTGAAATTAAAATAGAAAAGCTGAAAACACACCAGATTCGAATACCCTTCAATAGAACTGAGAAAATTAATTAGATTTAAATTTGTTTCAAAACAAAAATAGAAACTATTTTTCTCTTTGCGACAAAGGGAGTGCAGGTAGAAATGTTTACAGATGCTGACTAACGTAATACATGTTGCCCAACATTTTGTTTTGCTACTCTTTCCACAACTTATTTTTTTAAATGCTTTTCTTATAAAGAAGCTTGTGTACTGCTACTATTTAACCTCAATGAATAACTATTTTGTGGGAAGAAAAAATAAATTACTCGGGACAATAAATATTGTTTAAAAACATGGGTGGCAGTAAATCATTGAATAATAAATCAACCTTCTCACCACATTTTCTGCCGATAATTTGCAAGAGTTAAAAATGATTATTTGGAGCAAGTGGTCCATGAAAAATCCACTGCTGTTTAATATATAAAATAGCCAGCCTGAGTTAAAAACTATGATTTAAGATTACAGATGTCAAAACGATAAACAATTCAATATTAAAAAAACCCCAGTGCTGGAATAACTCAGCAGGTCAGGAAGCATCTCTGGAGAACATGGATATGGTAGGAACGAGTAGGAACTGAAGAGATAGGGGGAGCTGAATGTGTGGCTGAGAGTTGGTGCAGGGGCCGGGATTTAGTTTCCAAGACCATCTGGGATCTCTTCTGGGGCAGGGGTGACCTATACATAAGAGACAGGTTGCACCGTAACTGGAGGGGGACCAACATTCTGGCAGGCAGGTTTGCTAGTGCTAACACGGGTGGGTTTAAACTAAATAGTGGGGGGGGGGGGGGGGTGGGATCAACAACATGGAAGCCTATGCGTGGAGTTAATGAGAAAGAGAGTGCAGGAAAGGTCACGGAAGTCTCCAGAAATACAGTTCTCATTTGAAACCATTAGCGATGCAGTGGTGCTGGTTTCCGACGGGCACGGTAGACGGACGCACCACACAGCTCTGTCCCCTCCATGCAGCTGCAAGCTCCTCTTTTGTCTCTACAACATCCGTCATTCCAGCAACATCTTCAGCATCTCTTGATTGGCCGTCCCGGGTCACGTCTTCCATGGGTGGGGTTCCCACCAGCACAACCTTGTTTTGCTGGCATTTTTGGGTGGCGGTGGCAGTGACCAGTGAGACTCATCCTTCTCCCCCTGATCTTTTTCGGTCATAGAGCCAGGGCGTTGTGATGTGGTTCCCACCACCTGACATTTTTAACTTTTCTGAGTATTCGGGTGTAGGTACCATCAAGAGGACTTGGACAGTTCTCGAGTGAGAGTCCATGCCTCACACCCATATAATAATATGGTCTCTAAAGGGGCATGGAAAGAATCTCAGTTTGAGACCCTTAATCCTGAGACGTCCAGATTTTCGCCCATGTTATTGAGGGCTTTTCATGTGAGCAAACGTTCGAAAACGCGACCTTGATGCCACTCAGAAAATAACAGGTCAGAAAGTTTAAAATGGGAGAAGAGAGTAGGTCGGGTAAAAATCGGTGATGGTTGTGAGAGCAGGGTTGGTCAACATTGAATTGAAGGTATTATATTTGAATTCACATAGCATAAGGAACAAAGTGGATGACCTTCTAGCACATTTTGAAATTGGCAGGTATGATTGTTGTAGGCATTAGGGAGATATGGCTGTAAGAGGATCAGAGCTGGGAGTTGGATATTCAGGGTTATACGTCCTATCGAAAGACAGAAGATGGCAGAGGGGGTGAGGTAGCTCTGTTTTGTTAGGAATGAAATTGAGTCCTAGTGAGAGGGGTGACATAGATCAGATGTAGAGTTAATTGTGGATGGAGCCGAGAAATAATACGAGTAAAAAGACTCTGATGGGAGTTATTTTTCAGGCTCGCCCAAACAGTAGCCAGAATATAGGTAACAAGTTACATCAGGAGATAAAATTGTGGCATGTAAATAAAGCAATGCTAGTGGTCATGGGAGATTTTCCAATATGCAGGTAGACGGGGAAAATCATGGTCGTTACTGGACCCCCAAGAAAGGGAATTTGTAGAGTGCATCCGAGTTGGATTCTTAGAGAAGCTTGTAGGGAGCTGACCAGGAAAAGGCAATTCTGGATTTAGCAGTTAGGCAATGAAACCAGATTTTATAAAGGAACTCAAGGTAAAGGAACTATTAGGAGGTAGCAACCACAAAATGATAAGTTTTAATCTTCAATTTTGAGATGGGGAGAGGTGAAATCGATGAGAACGGTATTTGCAGCAGAGCCAAAGGGAATACAGAGGCACGAGGGAGGAGCTGGCCAAAGTTGACTGGAAAGAGATCCTAGAGAGAGGTAACAGTGGAACAGCAATGGCAGAGGCATTTCTGGAATAATCTGGAAGATGCATGATATTTCATTCCAAAGAAGAAGATTCTTGGGGGAAAAGAGGTGACCGTGACTGACAAGGGAAGTCAAGGACAGTATAAAACAAAAGAGAAGGCATATAACATAGCAAAGATTAGTGGGAAGCCAGAGGATTTGGGAAGTTTTTAAAGAACAGCAGAAGGTAAACGAAAAAAGGCAATATGGAGTGAAAAGATGTAATACGAAGGTAAGTTAGCCAATAAAATAAAAGAGGATAGCAAGAGATTCTCAGTTATATAAAGTGTAGAGTTTTAGTTGTGAAGAGAGGCAAGAGCGGAAGTTGGGCAAGATGGAGAATGGTCCATGAGAACGTGACAATGAGAAATAAAGAAATGCATAGGATTCAATAACATTTTTTCATCAGTCTTCACAGTGGAATAAGAACACCAGCCAATGCTAACGTGAATGAAATTCAAGTGTGTCATGGTTGGAAATTAGAGGAGTGGCTATATACCAGAAGAAGGTGCCTGGAAGCTGAAAGGCTGAAGGTGGATAAGGTCGCCTGGACCATATGGACTGCACCCAAGGGTTCTGAAAGAGGTGGCTTTAGAGATTGTGGCGACATTGACCGTGGAATATAGTGTAGCAAGTGTGGCGTCATGCATTTTGGTAGTTGGAATAAAGGCATAGACTATTTTCTAAATGGGGAAGGAATCCAGAAATTGGAGATGCAAAGGGACTTGGGAGTGCTGGTGCAGGATTTCCAAAAAGTTAATCTGCAAGTCAAATATAGGTAAAAGAAAGCAAACTCAATGCTCGCATTTATTTCAAGAGGGCTTGTATACAAAACCAGGAATGTAACGCTGAGGCTCTATAAGGCACTGTAAGGCCGCATTTGGAATATTGTGAGCAATTTTTGCGCCATATCTGAGGAAGGATGTGCTGGCTCTGGAGAGGTCCAGAGGTTTAACAAGAATGATCCCAGGAATGAGTAGTTAACCTATTATGAGCATTTGTCGGCACTGTATATCGCTGGAGTTTAGAAGAATGAAGGGGGGACCTCATCGAAACATACAAATAATGAAATGCTTGGGGTAGAGTGGATGTGGAGAGGATGTGTTTCCACTAGTGGGAGAGTCTAAGACTAGAGGTTCATAGCCTCAGAATTTAAGGACATTCTTTTAGGAAGGAGATGATGCGAAATTTATTTAGTCAGAGGGTGGTGAATCTGTGGAAATTCATCGCCACAGAAGGCATGCGGAGACCAAGTACAGTGGATAATTGTAAGGCAAGATATAGATAGGAGCTTGATGGAGGGTTGTACAGTGTCAGAGGTTATGGGAGATTGCATGGAGAATGGGGTTAAGATGGAGGTTTGATAGATCAGCCATGATTAAATGGCGGAGTAGGCCTGATTTGGCCAAAAGACCTAATTCTACTATCACTTACATGCTAGTGATTGGTATGGGCTAGGACCCTTCTATTGGCTGATTGTGTACATTTGTGGGGTGGTGGGAAGAAAAGCTGGAAGACAGGGACAGGACCAAGCCCTCACATTTCTTTCCCCTCTGAACCCTTATCCTCTCCTCACCGCGCCCAACCACCCCCTCCCGCCATGGACATCCACGCCCACTTACACCTCCATCACCTACCAGGAAGGTCTCTTTGACATAGCTGCCATCTTCACGCCTTTCCATCTCCACCCATTTCTACCTTCCGCAGAGACTGCTCCCTACGCATCTCTTTGATTCACTTATCCCTTCCCACCCAAACTATTACTTTCCCCAGGAACTTTCTCTTGCAACTGCAGGGCATGTTACACTTGACCCTTCTTCCACCTCCATCCAGGGACCCAAGCAGTGCTTCTAGGTGAGACAGAGGGTTCATGTGCATCTCTTCTAACATCATCTAATTTATTTTCTGTTCACAATGTTGCCTCTTGTACAATGGTTAGACCAAGATAGACTTGGTGACCATTCCTCTGAACACTTGCTCTCGTCTACCAAGGCCTGCTGGTTTTGCTGTCCACTATAACTCCCCTTCTAATCCCCTTGCTAACCTTTGCATCCTGGCCTCATGTGGCAGAGTGAGGCCACATGGCAAACTGGAGGAACAGCACCTTGTATTCTACTTGGTATCTTACAAGAGATCAGTGTGCAAAATTAGAGCACATGGTATTGGGGTAGGGCATTGACATGGATAGAGAGCTAGTCGGCAGACAGGAAGCGAAGGGTAAGATTTAATGGGTCCTTTTCAGAATGGCAGCAGTGACTAGTGCTGTTCCACAAGACTCAGTGTTGGGACCCAGTTAATTTACAATTTATAATTAACAATTTAGATGAGGAAATTAAAAATAACATCTCCAAGTTTGCGGATGACACAAAGCTGGGTCGCTAGTTGGCTGCGAGGAGGAATTCTATGAGGCTGCAGGGTAACTTGATATGTTGGGTGAGTGGGCAGATGCAGTACAATTGTGAAATAAATGTGAGGTATTATCCACTATGGTGGTAAGAACAAGAAGGCAGATTATTATCTGAATGGTCTCAAATTAGGAAAAAGGAGAGGTTCAATGAACCTTGGGTGTACTTGTACATTAGTCACTGACAAATAAGCATGCATGCAGGTAGAGCAGCAGTGAAGAAAGCTAAAGGCATGTTGGCCTTCATTGCAAGAGGATGTGAGTTTAGGAGCAAGAAGGTCCTACTGCAGTTGTACAGGGCCCTGGTGAGTCCGAACCTGGAGTATTGTGTGATTTTTCGGTCTCCTAATTTGTGAAGGACATTTGTGCAATTGCAGGAGTGCAGCGTAGGTTCACCTGGTTAATTCCCAGGATGGCCGGATTGAGATATGAGGAAAGAATGGGTCGACTGGGCTTGTATTCACTGGAATTTAGAAGGATGAGAGGGGATCGTATAGAAACATATAAAATTGGTAAGGGATTAGACAGGAAAAATGTTCCCGATATTGGGGGAGTCCAGAACCAGGGGACACAGTTTAAGAATAAGGCGTAGGCCATTTAGGACTGAATTTAGAAAAAGCTTTTTCACCCAGAGAGTTGTGAATCTGTGCAATTCTCTGCCACAACTGGCAGTTGAGGCAAATTCACTGGTTGTTTTCAAGAGAGTTAGATTTAGCTCTTAGGGCTAATGGAATCAAGGGATATGGGAAAAAGCAGGAACGGGGTACTGATTTTAGATGATCAGTCATGATCATATTGATTGGCAGTGCTGGCTCGAAGGGCCGAATGGCCTACTCCTGCACCTGCACCTATTTGCTATGTTTTCTAGCATTTCTAACGGTATGAACATTGAATTCTCCAATATCTCCCCCCCTCCCCTTTCTTGTGCTTCACCTGGATTTACACCAATTTCTCCTCTTCCACCTAAATTCCTTGCTCATGGCTTCACAATGTGTACCAGTCTATGCTTTTGCCTTAGGCTTTACATGACTGGCCCTTTTTCCAACTATCTGCCCCTCAGTACTCAACCTACCACTTGCAAATGCTTTTGTCTTGTCCCTCCTCTATTCCAGCTTTTATCAAGCCTCCCCACCACAATTTTGTCTGAAGAAGGGACCCAACCACGATATGTCAAGTATCCACGGTCTCCAGAGATACTGCCTGACCTGCTGAGTCTACTCTAATTACTGTTTTTTTTTTTGTAAAGCAGCATCTGCATATCTTAGTTTATACTTGCATAGGCTAAAATCCTGAAGGCATGTTGGTCCCCAACTTATTTTATAAGGCTCAACATAATTGGGTTGGATTTCACAAGTTATTGTCACTGGTTCTGAACTGCACTAAGCAGTGACTTGGAACTGACTTCCCAGCACATGCTGTTGAAATGCCAAAGTCTGGGATTAACTGTCAAATTTAAGATTCCATGCAGTTAAGGTCTGGAGCAGGTTCTGAGACCTCATTAATTTCAATTGGATCAAGGTAATGGATATGGAAAATTAACCTTTTTTTTCCCCACAATAAAGCTGTATTTCACTAATTTTTTTTACTTAAATTAACAAAAAAAATACTGATCATTAATCTAATTTTCTGAATTTTAAATGTCTGAATAGTTTTTTTTAAGCTGAACAAAGGCATACTCCCAAGTTTTGTCAGTCAAGGCAGCTGAGGATGTTGTGAAGGCTTACATGCTTCTCAGGCCACATCACTAGCTCCAGACATGTACTAGTATGTGGGAAGAGAACGGGGAGACAATAAATGACAATTCCCGCCAGCAGAAACGGGACCAAAATACATTCTCATTTAAATTGTTTATATTTATGGGTTATGATGTATCCTTTAGACCACAAAATACAACTTTGATAAGGAAACATAATTGTTCCACTTATTATCATGATACAATAAGTTATTATGTATACTGATCAATAGCCTCCTTCTCACTGTATTATTCCATGATACTAAACTTTAACACACAATACTTCTTTCAAGCAATTTGCATAATTGTTGCCTTCTGTAACCTCCGAGAACCACCATGTGGTTATGTTGCCACACTGATCACAGCAGTGCTTTCAACATTTAGAACTGTAGAATGATGCAAAAGAAACCTACTTAGTCCTAACTGATTCTTTGTAGTAGCAATTAATCTCAAACAACTTGTTTCCCTTCATTTTGTATCTCATTACTGATTCGACTTAGATCATTGCTTCATGCCAGTGATTTAAAATACACTTTGCAAAAAAAAAATGTATATGGTTACTTGCCATGCAAACATAAATTTGTATCATGTCGATCAATCGTCTATTTCTCAGGAAGTACGATGCAATTAGGATCCATTAGTGGCTTGATACAAATGTTTCTGTAAATATAAAAGTGTATCCAATAAAAGCAGCTAATAACATGGGTTTGTGATATAAAGGAAACAAAGGAAATAAATATCCAAAAATGATGGAAGATAGAATTGATGTCATGAAGTACAATATAAAAATGTTCATGTTTTAGACCCAATTAATTCATTAAGGAAGTTAAATAATAGTCAGTTTATTTAATTTTTTTATCCTTTCCATAATATTAGAGATCCTAAAGGTTTATAACTTCCAATATCATGGAGGAATCATCCAGTTGTAAATTCTGTGATGTTTCAGAGCCAGTCTTATCAGGAATCAACTGTCCTCAGCATTATGTGGACAAGTAGCAGGTGACGTAGTACAATGGCAGCCTCGCCAACAGTCTGTCTCGTCTTTTTTTCTTCTTCTTGATTTTTTAGTCTGTTGTTAAATGCATTTTTAGTATCAATCTTTAGTTTTTGTATTATGTAGATGTGGGAGAGGGGGGTGGGGGAAACTTAAAAAAAAAAAATCGCTTTCCTCACGTATTTCATATCACGTAAATCGATTTTTCAGGTATCTTATCTCTGTCCGCGTTGCAGCCTAACATTGTGGAGCTGGAAGGCCTCTTCTTTGGATCGACTTCGGAAGCTCCAAACGTAGGGAGGCCTGCAGACTTAACATCGTGGAAGACATAGAAAATAGGTGCAGGAGTAGGCCATTCGGCCCTTCGAACCTGCAACCCATTTAATATGAATCATGGCTGATCACAACACAGTATCCCTGTACCTGCCTTCTCTCCATACCCCCGATCCCTTTAGCCACAAGGGGCCACATCTAACTCCCTCTTTAAATATAGCCAATGAACTGGCCTCAACTACCTTCTGCTGCAGAGAATTCCACAGATTCACCACTCTCTGTGTGCGAAAAATGGTTTTTTCTCATATCGGTCCTAAACAATAGACTTCCCTCTTATCCTTAAACTGCGGCCCCTTGTTCTGGACTTCCCCAACCATCGGGAACAATCTTCCTGCATCTATCCTGTCCAACCCCTTAAGAATTTTGTAAGTTTCTATAAGGTCCCCCCTCAATCTTCTAAATTCTAGTGAGTACAAGCCAAGTCTATCCAGTCTTTCTTCATATGAAAGTCCTAACATCCCAGGAATCAGTTTGGTGAACCTTCTCTTTACTCCTGATATGGCAAGAATGCATTTCCTCAGATTAGAGACCAAAACTGTACACAATACTCCCAGTGTGGTCTCACCTGTACAACAGCATAGAACCTCCCTGCTCCTACAACGCAAATCCTTTTGCTATGAATGCTAACATACCATTCACTTTTTTCACAGCCTGCTGCACCTGCATGCCTACTTCAATGACTGGTGTCCCATGACACCCAGGTACTCGTTGCATCTCCCATTTTCCTAATCGGCTACCATTCAGATAATGGTCTTGCAACCAAAGCGGATAACCTCACATTTATCCACATTAAATACTTCATCTGCCATGCATTTGCCCACTAACCAAACCTATCCAAGTCACCTTGCAGCCTCCTAGCATCCTCCTCACAGCGAAACACTGCCCCCCAGCTTTGTGTCATCCACAAACTTCAGAGATGTTTAATTCCCCTCGTCCAAATCATTAATATATATTGGAAATAGCTGGGGTCCCAGCACTGAGCCTTCCGGTACTCCACTAACCACTTGCAATTCTGAAAAGGACCCGTTTACTTCTACTCTTTGCTTCCTGTCTGTCAGCCAGTTCTCTATCCACATCAATACTGAACCCCCAATACCATGTGCTTTAAGTTTGCATACTAATCTCTTATGTGGGACCTTGTCGAAAGCCTTCTGAAAGTCCAGATGTAACACATCCACTGGTTCTCCCTTATCCACTCTACTAGTTACATCCTCAAAAAAATTCTACAAGATTCGTCAGACTTTGCCCAATGATTTCACCACTTTCCAAATGTGCTGCTATCCCATCTTTAATAAATGCCTAGCATTTTCCCCACTACCGATGTTAGACTAACTCGTTTGTAATTCCCCATTTTCTCTCTCCCTCCCTTTTTAAAAAGTGGGGTTACATTAGCTACCCTCCAATCCTCAGGAACTACTCCAGAATCTAAAGAGTTTTGAAAAATTATCATTAATGCATCCACTAGGGCTACTTCCTTAGTACTCAGGGATGCAGCCTTACTGGCCCTGGGATTTATCGCCTTTAATCCATTCAATTTACCTAACACCGACTACCTGGATTTCACTCATTTGACCCCCGTCCCTGCTATTTCCGGCAGATTATTTATGTCTTCCTTAGTGAAGACAGAACGAAAGTAGTTATTTAATTGGTCTGCCATGTCCTTGTTCCCCATGATCAATTCACCTGTTTCTGACTGCAAGGGACCTACATTTGTTTTAACTAATCTTTTTCTCATCACATATCTATAAAAACGTTTGCAGTCAGTTTTTATGTTCCCTGCCAGTTTTCTTTCATAATCTATTTTCCCTTTCCTAATTAAGCCCTTTGCCCTCCTCTGCTGGACTCTGAATTTCTCCCAGTCCTCCGGTACGCTGCTTTTACTGGCTAATTTGTATGCTTCATCTTTTGTTTTGATACCATCCCTGATTTCCCTTGTTATCCACGGATGCACTACCTTCCCCGATTTATTCTTTTGCCAAACTGGGATGAACAATTGTTGTAGTTCATCCATGCAGTCTTTAAATGCCTTCCATTGCATATCCACCGTCAATGCTTTAAGAATCAATTGCCAGTCTATCTTGGCCAATTCACGTCTCATACCCTCAACGTTACCTTTCTTTAAGTTCAGAACCATTGTTTCCTGTTTGATACCATCCCCAACTTCACTACTACTGTTAGGTGGCCTGTACACAACATCCACCAGCGTTTTCTGCTCCTTAGTGTTTCGCAGCTCTATCCATACTGATTCCACATCCTCCAAGCTAATGTTCTTCCTTTCTATTGCGTTAATCTCCTCTCTAACCAGCAACACTACCCCGTGGGATATGCAATTGAAGACATTTAAAGACAGCATGGATGAACTACAAAAAATGTTCATCCCAGTTTGGCAAAAGAATAAATCAGGGAAGGTAGTGCATCCGTGGATAACAAGGGAAATCAGGTATAGTATCAAAGCAAAGGATGATGCGTACAAAGTAGCCAGAAAAAGCAGCATACCAGAGGACTGGGAGAAATTCAGAGACCAGCAGAGGATGACAAAGGGCTTAATTCGGAAAGGAAAAATAGATTATGAAAGAAAACTGGCAGGGAACATAAAAACTAACTGCAAAAGTTTTTTATAGATATGTGAAGAGAAGAGATTAGTTAAAGCAAATGTAGGACACTTGCAGTCAGAAACAGGTGAGTTGATCATGGGAACAAGGATATGGCGGACCAATTGAATAACTACTTTGGTTTCCGTATTCACTAAGAAGACATAAATAATCTGCCGGAAATAGCAGGGGACCGCGGGTCAAAGGAGGAATTGAGTGAAATCCAGGTTAGTCGGGAAGTGGTGTTGGGTAAATTGAATGGATTAAAGGCCGATAAATCCCCAGGGCCAGATAGGCTGCATCCCAGAGTACTTAAGGAAGTAGCTCCAGAAATAGTGGATGCATTAGTGATAACCTTTCAAAACTCTTTAGATTCTGGAGTAGTTCCTGAGGATTGGCGGGTAGCAAATGTAACCCCTCTTTTTAAGAATGGAGAGAGAGAGAAAATGGGGAATTACAGGCCAGTTAGTCTAACATCGGTAGTGGGGAAACAGCTAAAGACAGTTATTAAAGATGGGATAGCAGCACATTTGGAAAGCGGTGAAATCATTGGACAAAGTCAGCATGGATTTATGAAAGGTAAAGCATGTCTGACGAATCTTGTGGAATTTTCCGAGGATATAACTAGTAGCGTGGATAAAGGAGAACCTGTGGATGTGGTGTATCTGGACTTCCAGAAGGCTTTCGACAAGGTCCCACATAAGAGATTAGTATACAAACTTAAAGCATACGGCATTGGGGTTCAGTATTGATGTGGATAGAGAACTGGCTGGCAAACAGGAAGCAAAGAGTAGGAGTAAACAGGTCCTTTTCACAATGGCAGGCAGTGGGGTACCGCAAGACTCAGTGCTGTGACCCCAGCTATTTACAATATATATTAATGATCTGGATGAGGGAATTGAAGGCAATATCTCCCTGTTTGCGATGATGACACTAAGCTGGGGGCAGTGTTAGCTGTGAGGAGATGCTAGGAACTGCAAGGTGACTTGGATAGGCTGGGTGAGTGGGCAAATAACCATATAACCATATAACAATTACAGCACGGAAACAGGCCCTCTCGGCCCTTCCAGTCCGTGCCAACCATTTGTTTTCCCTAGTCCCCATCTACCTGCACTCAGACCATACCCCTCCATTCCCTTCACGTCCATATACCTATCCACTTTACTCTTAAATGTTAAAATCGATCCTGCCTCCACCACTTCTGCTGGAAGCTGATTCCACACAGCCACCACCCTGCATGGCAGATGCAGTATAAGTTGGATAAATGTAAGGTTAACCACTTTGGTGGCAAAAACAGGAAAGCAGACTGTTATCTAAATGGTGGCCGATTAGGAAAAGGGGAGATGCAGCGAGACCTGGGTGTCATGGTACACCAGTCATTGAAAGTAGGCATGCAGGTGCAGCAGGCAGTGAAGAAAGCAATGGTATGTTAGCTTTCATAGCAAAAGGATTTGAATATAGGAACAGGGAGGTTCTACTTCAGTTGTACAGGGTCTTGGTGAGACCACACCTGGAGTATTGCGTACAGTTTTTGGTCTCCAAATCTGAGGAAGGACATTATTGCCTTAGAGGAGTGCAGAGAAGATTCACCAGACTGATTCCTGGATGTCAGGACTGTCTTATGAAAAAGACTGGATAGACTTGGTTTATACTTGCTAGAATTTAGGAGATTGAGAGGGGATCTTATAGAAACTTAACAAAATTCTTAAGGGGTTTGGACAGGCTAGATGCTGGAAGATTGTTCCTGATGTTGGGGAAGTCCAGGACAAGGGGTCACAGCTTAAGGATAAGGGGGAAATCCTTAAGACCGAGATGAGAAACACATTTTTCGCACAGAGAGTGTGAGTCTCTGGAACTCTCTGCCACAGAGGGTAGTTGAGGCCAGTTCAATTGGCTATATTTAAGAGGGAGTTAGATGTGGCCCTTGTGGCTAAGGATCAGAGGTATGGAGAGAAGGCAGGTACGGGATACTGATTTGGATGATCAGCCAATGATCATATTGAATGGCGGTGCAGGCTAGAAGGCCAAATGGCCTACTCCTGCACCTAATTTCCATGTTTCTAAGTAAACAATGCTCATGTTAGAAATTTGCTTGGACTGAGGAGAGCAATTCTAGACAAGGATATAATCTCATCTAACAGCAGACAACACCCAATCATAATGCAGAGATGCCAACCCTAAATTTAGTTCACAGTAACATTCAACCCATTTGTCCCGTAACAAATGGGGGGTAAATGTATTTCTTTCAGTAACATACTACTCACTTGGGGTTGTTGCCGGCGGCTATGCGCCTGCGCACTGGTGCAGATCAGCGGGCTGCCGGCGGGCGGGTGCGGCACATGCGCACTTGGCAAGATTGCCGGCGGGTCTGCGCCTGCGCACGTGGGTGGGGGTGGGGGGGAGGCCCGGTGATGGGGCTGCCGCGAGCGGCCGGCTGGCGGCAAGAAACGTCGCCGTGTCGCTGATCGCGCGTGCCGGGGCCGCCCGGGCTCTGGGCCGGGCGTGGCTGCGAGCTGGCAAACCGCGCGGCGGTGTTCCGTAACAACATGTTTGGCTGGCCGGAACACCGTAATATGGTTATTTCGCCGGGACAAAATACGGCGAATCCGGGACACTTGGCACCTCTGCATAATGGCGTGGGATATTGCTGAGTCTCATGGAAAATATTACCGAATAATTTATTATTCCAGCAATTACAATATATTGACTAAAAGCAACTTGTTTCTTTAAACTGAGTATATTATTTTACCATTTAACAGCAAGGTTCTGTACTTCACCATTCTTGTCTTCCCAGCAACTTCAAGATCATTTTAAACCACTTTTCGTTCACTGTCGTCATCCAATTTAATTGAATCTTTTTGCAATTCTGTCATCAAATCATTGGTTGCCATGAATCTAAAAATATGCAAAACACAACTCTGTATACAAGCAGTTTTCTAATAATGACTGCCTAAGTTTCCTTTCCATACAGTAAGCAATTACAAATTCCATGCAAAAATTTAAACATTGTTCATTTTTGATCATGCAGCAGAGCTTAAAACAGATAACAAAAAAAATACTGAAATTATGTTTTAGCTACTTTAATATTTAGGAGAATAAATTTGCAACGAAGGGAAAAATAGCTTAATGTTAATGTTTTATAATCTCAAGGCAATCAATATGAAATAGACAAAAATAACAAAAAAAAAGGATAATTCTTATGCAGCTCAGTCTTCAATATTATCAATGCAATAATTTAAATCTATCAACCCAGTTAACCAAGTTTTTCCATGATCTTCTTTTCTTATCTTTTGGACCAAATTCGTTTAGGGAAGATTAAAAGAAGCACTTATAAATGTGTTATCTACGAGAACCCCAATAAAAGCTGATGGGGTTCCAGAAGAGAATGGCAGAACTGGATGATTGCTGGCAGACTAATCCAGCTGCACGCTGGATATTGTTGCAGAAGTTCAAGACTGCACCCTAGGCTTGATCGTCAGTCGCTTTCTTTCCTACAGATATTTCTACCGACACGTATATATCCATAACACATATTGGACATTATATGTGATGAATTAATGAACACTATTTGCATTTTGCGGGTTAAATTAGTGAAAAATGCGATTTCGATAGAGAATTAGAGGTTAAAAATCATTTTGAAAATTGACGATCAGGAAAAAGCTGTCTTCCATTTCAGCAGAGTCAGTGTAAGGGAATGGTTGGGGAGGGGGGGGGGGGGGGGGGAGATCCTGATTCAATATAATCTCCTGGCAGTGAGCAGACCCCATTATCTCTTCAGAACACAAGCTACAACTTTAACCATGGGTGGTCATTGCAAATTAACAAGCGATCACTTCTATTGACACTGGGCAACAATATTTCATTAAAACATTGCCTTCAGTTATTTTAAGCTTGCTGTAATAAAAATACTAGCTATTAAAAAAGCCAGGAAAAAACCCTTTCTCCCATTGACACACATGTGCTTTATAACACACTTGGACCATTTCCGACACTTCCCTACCATTCCTTGACCTCACCATCTCTATTGCAGGTGATACGCTCCTGACCGACATCCACTACAAACCTACTGACTCCCACAGCTACCTGGACTACTCTTCCTCCCACCCTGCTTCCTGCAAGGACTCCATCCCCTATTCCCAATTCCTCCGTCTACGCCGCATCTGCTCCTAGGATGAGGTGTTCCACACCAGGTCATCACAAATGGCCTCATTCTTCAGAGAACGGGATTCCCCTCCCCCACTATTGATGAGGCTCGCACCAGGGTCTCCTCCATACCCCGCAACACTGCCCTCGCTCCCCATTCCCCACTCGCAAACAGGGCAGAGTCCCCCTGGTCCTCACCTTTCACCCCACCAGCCGGCAAATACAACATATAGTCCTCCGCCAGTTTCGCACCACCGTCCAACGTGACCCTCCCACCCGCCACATCTTCCCATCTCCCCCCGTCTGCCTTCCGCAAAGACCGCTCCTCCGCAATTCTTCCCTCCCCTCCCACTCTACCCCTTCCCCGGGCACTTTCCCTTGCAACCGCAAGAATGCAACACTTGTCCCTTCACCTCCCCCCTCCACTCCTTTCAGGGACCCAAGCAGTCCTTCCAGGTCCGACAGAGGTTCACCCCACCTCCTCCAACCTCATCTACTGCATCCGCTGCTCCAGATGCCAGATGATCTATATCGGTGATACCAAGCGGAGGCCTCCCGATGGCTCAGCACTTCAACTCCCCCTCCCATTCCACATCCGACCTCTCGGTCCTGGGCCTCCTCCACGGCCAGAGTGAGCAACACCGCAAGCTGGAGGAACAGCACCTCATATTCCGCTCTTGGGGATCTGCATCCTTTGGGCTTGAATATTGAATTTTCTCAATTCTGTTAAGCCTTGCTGTCTCCTCCCCTTCCCACCTCTCCCTCAGCCCTCGGGCCCTGGCATTCCCTCTATCTCTATCCATCCCTCCCCCACCCCAGTCGCACCAGCTTCTCGCATTTTCACACCACAAACAGCTTACAATGGTTGTTCCCTTTATCATCGATACTTTTTTTGCATATCTTTCATTCATTGTTCCTTATCTCGCCACATCCTCACCGTCTTATATCTCTCGAGTTTCCCTGATCCCTGACCAGTCTGAAGAAAGGTCTCAACCCGAAACGTCGCCTATCTCCTTCGCTCCTTAGATGCTGCTGCACCCGCTGAGTTTCTCCAGCTTTTGTGTACCCCCCTGTCTTATAACACAATTTTCTATAAGGTGTCTTGGGAATACAACTACATGCATTATAGCAAAAACTACCTGCATTACAAAGTTGTATGAAATATTTCTCACCTTTCAATGTCTGCTTGCTATTAATTACCTTACAACAGATTCCTCTGGTTTCCATCTGTCTAATCTACTGAAACTCAAGTAAGTTAACACCTCTTAAAGCTATTCTGAAAAGCAAAATAATTGAAATCTTGCTGCTCCATTTGCAGACCATAACTTGACTCCTCACCTATTACCCTTAAGCAGTCCATTGATCCGTACCACAGTGTAACAATCAGAATCTGGACACAATTTCAACTGATTGAAAGTTTTGACAGAAATGCTTGGTTTTATAAATGTATAAAAATTCTATAAACTTAGCGTGGAACTTTAATTTTGGTTATTCCAATTCTGAACCATTTTCACCATTTTTCTTGCCTTAGTCATACTCCCAAAATACAATGAATAAGATTCATTGAATAAGATTTGTTGTTCAAACAAAATAAAGCAAGCGCTGCAGATTCTAATAATAAATAAAGCAAGCACTTCGACTTCCCCTTCCCTCTCACGAGTTATTGTTTTTTGGCAGTTAACTACCAGACTCTGGGATCCTGTAATGTGACAACTTTCAATTGATAATGCAAGATTGATCTTTAAAACATAGTGACATAGCATCAATACATGGAATGATCTAGTCCAAAATGCAACCTAATTTAATAAACGCTTTGGAAAGATAATGTAGCAAGTGACTTCACTTTCACTTCCATCATTAATCACATTTTTTAAATGTGACTTTCCAGCCACAATTTGGACAACTCCAATATGACGTGAACCACCAAATGTATTCGCTTCCTTCAGATGCCCCTTTAAGCTTTCCAAATAAACTGTTTCCTTCTGGCCTCCTGCATTTAATTTTCCCATCAATCGTATTTCCTCACTGTCAATGGGGCGGATGAAGCTTCTATATATATTAGCGAGGCCATCGACCATCCACACTTCAAGTACAAGTTGTGATCACCGTCGCGCATAGCATCAGGAAGGGAGATCCTGTTTTCTCCTCCCCCCATGATTGAGAGGTGGGGGACAACCCCCCCCCCCCCGAGTTTTTGTGACCTGGGTGCTACAGCCAGTCCCAGTCCGGCTGTAGGCGCCAGTCCCTGCTGCCCCCTGGACAGCTGCAGTTCCAGGTTGCGAAACTAATTGAAAAAAAAAACGCCCTAGCAGGCCGATGATTTCGGGTTACGGGCCAGATCCCCGCCCGTTGCCGAAGGTTGCTGACTGCCCCGTCCTAAATGTCATGCTGCATTGCGTCCACGCCCATGTTTTAAAAGTGATATTCCGTCCAAGCATAGCATAGTAAGGAATGATGATAAAGCACACACCAAAATCCTATACTTCCAGCGGCGGAATCCGCAGGAACTGGTAATACATAGGTGTGCGGTGCGTTCGCCAACCGTTTCCATGGGAACCAGCAAACTCCGGTGTCGTTAATGATTTTCAACGATGATGAATGAATTTTTCCTCCTGAACTTTCCTTTGCAAATAAAATGTTAAATATCTGGTGCCATTCATCCACCAATATCACAAATTATAGGAAGTAGAATTAGGGTCATTGGCCTATCGAGTCTAATTCGCCATTCAATCGGGTGGCTGCTTCATAATCCCATTTTCCTGCCTTCTCCCCATAACACTTTACAACCTGTCTAATCAAAATTTGTCCTATCTCTGTCAAAAAAATATCCACTGACTGGCCTCCACAGTCCTCTGCGGCAAATAGTCAACAGATTAACTATCCTCAGACTAAGATGTTCCTTCCTCCTCACCTCCTTTCCTATGAGTGCCTTGAATTTCTGAGGCTATGGCCTCTGGTCCCTAGACTTTTCCACCAGTGGAATCATCCTTCCACATCCATCCCTATCTATGCCTTTCATTATTCTGTAAGTTTATCAACCGAGGAGTTCCCCCCTCAACCTGCTAAACTCCAGTGAAATACAGCTCGAGTGCTGTCGAAACGCTCATCATACTAACCCACTCATTCCGGAATCATTCTTGTAAATCTCCGCCGGACTCTCTCCAGAGACAGCACATCCTTCCTCAGATAGGTGGGGGGCCCAAATAGCTCACAGTACTCCATATGTGGCCTGACCAGCACCTTATAGAGGCCGCAGTATTCCCTGTTTTTAGTATTCCAGTTCTCTTGAATAAAAAAGCTAGCATTGAATTTTGCCCTCTTTACTACTGAATCTACTTGCAAATTAAACTTTTTTGAGTTCTGAACCAGCACTCTCAAGTCCTTTTGCTTCCTATTTCTGCATTACTCTCTCCATTTAGAAAATAATCAGCGCCTTTATAATCTAATCTACCAAAATGCATTGACTTCAAAATTCACCATAAATTGTCCAGAGCCCAACAAGCTTTCGACAGGAGTAGCGATTACTAGTATTTCCAATTCAGACCACCTGTTTGAAAACACTGGTCTTCTACCTGGAAACACTATTGACCAAATATGACAGGTCATCTTTTAGTACTCCCATTAATACAGCAGTTGGCCTGATCCTCAAACCTTTGTTTTTTTGTCATTTTCAATTTCTTTGTCACTTGTTATCTTATCTTCCTTATCCTTCGCAAAATAAACTATTGCAAGAAGTTAAAAATAAACTCAAGAAGAGTGACCCCTCATTTATTATTTGGCACTTGTCTGTCAAATTAATATTTATTTAACATTTTTCAGATACAAACATTGAGTGCTTGTAGATTCTGCATTCCTCCAATATGTTGCAATTTCTGATCATTTCATATTGACATATTCTACACTCATAGGGACCCCCATTCAATTCTCCCATCTTCAATTCCATATTATATACGTTTCCTTCTACACTTGAAAAATAAATCACAATTATCCAAATCCTTAAGAAATATAATCCCTTGAAAATCTTTCAAATTAATGTCCTACTTAGCATTTTCAGCAATGTTGCTTTTATTTATTTTTATTTGGGGCAGTATGTATAACTGGTCTATCAACTCATTATAATAGGGTGGTGGGTGATGTAATTTATTGCAGATGAATGGTATGAGTATGTGAAATCAAATTATATGTGGTTTTGAGAGTAAGTTGGAAATTACAGCCGCGGTGGTAGTTGGAGATATAATAGGACTGGTAGTTAATTTCGTTAAAAGAGGGGGGTTTGAGAGGGGGTTGGGATGGGAAGAGGGTTGGGATGTGGGAGGGTTGTGTGTTGTAAAAAAATTTTTATAGATGAGTTATTGAAAGCATGAAGGAAAGTGAGATTGGATTAGTTTAATTGAAAATAGGGGAGTTGAAAAAGAAGGGATAAGGTTGGAAAGTGGAAGGTGGTAAGATTGATTATAATGATGGGGGTTTTGGGGTTGGTGGAGAGCGAATTGTGGAGGAAGGAGAGAAAGAATAGAAGGAAAAAATATGATATGAAGGAAAGGGAATGGGAAAAGGATGGGAAGGGGGATAGGAGAGGGGGGTGGGTGGTGAGTAGATGAAGTGGGGAAATAGGGGGAGAGGAGTAAGAGAATGAGAAGGAAGATGATGAGTGGGGGAAGAAGAAGAAAGAAGAATAAGAGTATAAGATGATGATGATATTAAGAATGATGATGATGAGATAGCGGAAGGGGGATATGGGATAGATAAGGAGAAAGATGGAGAAAGAGATAGGGTAAGTATTAGGAGGATGATATGAGAGAGAGAGGAAGGGGAGAGGAGAAGGGGGGGTGGAGGAGGAGGAAAGAGGTGATAGTGGTTTTTTTTGGGAGAATTTGGTTTGGGTTGATTAGAGGTGATGTTTGTAATTTGTTTTATTGTATGGAGGGGGGTGTTTTAAAAGATGGGGTGTAAGGATGGGGGGGTTTGGTTTTAGGGGATTGGAGGTGGGGTTGGGGAGATATGTTGGGGGTGTGTGTAGAGTTTTGTTTTAGGTAGTGGGTGGTTGTTAGATGTGGGAGGGATGTGTTGTTGTTTTTATGGGGTGGTGGTTGTTGGTGGTTTTGTTGTGTAGTGTTGTAGGGTGGTTGGGGGGGGTTATGTGTGGGTTGTGGGTGATTATGTTTGTTTTTAGGGTAAGGTGTGTTTTGAAGGATTTGGTGGTTGTTTTATGAGGGGGGGAGTAATTTGTGGGGGTGGGTTGTGGGGGAGGGGGTTTGTTTATTGTGTGTTAATGGGTTTGGGGTTTGTTGTTGGTGTGTGGTTTGTGGGGGTGGGTGGGTTTGGGTTGGTGGTGGTGTGTGGGAGGATTTTTTTATTTGTGGGTGTTGGGATTTGGTTTGTGTGGTGGTTGGGGTGGGTTGGTGGGTGGTTTTGTGGGGTGGTGGGGGGGTTTTTTTGGTGTGTTGATGGTTTGGGGGTGGGGGGGTGGGGTTGTTGGGTAGGGGGGTGTGGTGGGTTGGGGAGTTGTATGTTGGGGGTTTTGGGTTTGGTGGGGTGTTTTTTATGGGTTGGTGTTTTTTTTGTGTGGGGTAGGGGGGGATTGGGTTTTGGGGGGTGTGTGGTTTGGGGGGATTTGGAGTTATGTGTTTGTTTTGTTGTGTGGGTTTAGGGTTTGTTTATTGTGTGGTTGTTGGTTTTTTTTTGGTGTGTGGTGTAATTAGTTTTGTTTGGTTTGGATAGGTTTGTGGGGTGTATTTTGTTGTATTTTATGTTGGGTGGGGTGGGAGTGTGGGTGGGGATGTGTGTTTGTGGTTTTAATGTGGGGTGATGAAGGTTTTGTAGGGGGGGGGGTTTGGTTTGTATGGATGGGGATGGTGGGGGGATTTGGATGGGGGGGTTGTGTGTATGAGGTGGTTATGGGGTGTGTTTAGGATTGAGGTATTTATGGGGGGTTGTTTGAATATGGAGTTTATTGAGTGTGGTGGGGGGGGTGGGAGGTGGTAGGGGGGTTTTTTTATTGTTTTTGGAGGATAGGGAGGGGATTAATTTTTTAGAGTTTGGATTGTGTGTGAAAGTGGAGGAAGGAAAGGATGTGTGATTTTGGGGGGGGAGTGAATAATGGGGGTTGGGGGGTGTAGTTTGTAATTGGGGGGTGGGGGTGGAGATTGATTTGGGTGGATTGGTTGTTGTTTTGATGTGGTGGTTAGGGGGTTGGTGTAGGGTGGTGTGTGTGGGGGATTATGGTATGAGGGGTTGGTGATGTTTGATTGGGGTGGGATGTTGTGTGGGGTTGTGGGGGTGGGTGGTGGGGGTGTTGGGTTGGTATTTGGTTATGTTGTGAGTTGGTTGGGGGGTGGGGGTTGGGGGTGGTGGGGGGGGGTTTTTTAGTTTTGTTTTGTGTTTTTTTTTTGGTGGAGTTGTTGGATGGTTTTTGTGTGTGGGTGGTGGGGGAGGGGGGGTGTTTTTGTGGTTGGTTGAGTATTTTGTATTTTTGGGGGGAGGGGGGTGTGGGGGATGTTGGGGTTTTTGGGGGTGGGGTGGGGGTGTGGTGGGTTGGGGGTTGGTTTGGGGGGGGGGTGGTGAGTGTTTTTGTTGGTGGGGGGTTTTGTGGGTGGTGTTGGTGTGGGTGGGTGGGGTGGGGGGGGTGAGTGGTGTTGTGGGTGGTGGGGGGTGGTTTTGTGGGTGGGGGGTGGGTTTGTGTGGGGTGGTGGAGGGGAGATTGGGGAAGGTGAGTAGGTGTGTTGGGGTGGGTGGGGGGGGGGGGTTGTTGTTTTTTTGTGGTGTGTTGGGGGGTTTGGTTGGGGGGGGTGTGGGTTTTTTGTGGTTGGTGGGGTGTAGTGTGGTGGGTTGGTGGGTGTGTGTGGGGGGTTTATTGGTGTTTGGGGGGGTTGTGGTTGGTTGGGGGGGTGTGGTTGGTGGTTGGGTGGGGGGGTGGGGTGGGGGGTTTTTGTGTTGGGGGTGGGGGGTTGTTTTGGGGGGGGGGTGTTGGTGGGGGGGGGGTTGGGGGGGTGGTGGGGGGGGGGGGGGTGGGGTGGGTTTTGTGGGGTGGGGGGGGGGGTTGGTGGGTGGGGGGTGTGGTGGGGTGGGTGGTGGGGGGGTGGGGGGTGGGGTGTTGGGGGGTGGGGATTTGTTGGGGGGGTTGTGTGGTGTGTGGGGTGTGGTGGGAGTGGTGGGGTAATGGTGGGATGTGTGGTGGGAGGTAGGGGGGAGGGGGAGGGAGGGGGAGAGAGAGGGGAGGGGATGGTGAAGGAAGATATGGTATGGCTCTATATGGGTCTGTCTTCTTCTGTCTCTGGTCTGGGGCTTACTCTCTGTGGCTCTGGTCTGGTCTCTCGGGGGGCGCTGATACTCTCTGTCTCTCTGGCTGGGTCTGGTATATGTCTGTAAACCCTCTGGGATGCTTCCTCTCGGGTATTCTGGGACTGATGGAATGGGCTGATATTGGTGGTCTCTGTTCTGCTCTGCTCTTCGGCTCTGACTCTGGGGTGGATGCTGCTGGCTGGCCTCTCTGGGCCTCTCTATGTCCTGGTCTCTGGGCTGTCCCTCTCTGCTCTGGGTGGGGGGCTATTTGGGCCTGTGTCTGCTTCTCTGGCGCAGTACTGCTCTGCTGGGTGGCTGTGTCTCTGGTGCTTGGTGCTGGCTGGGGGGCTCTCTGGTGTGAGGAGTCTCTGTGGCTAACTAACCCTTCTGTCTGCTGTGGCTGGTCCTTGGGGGGGTGTGTTCTGTCTCCCCCCTTGCTGGGTCTGCTCTGTCTGCTGGTCCTCTCTGTCTGCTGCTCTCTTTGAGCTGGGTCTCTTCTGTCTGGGGCTGGGTGCTCTCTGGTCTCTTGGTCTGGGTGTGCTGGCTGCATGGTGGCTGCAAGACTGGGTCTGTCTGGGGCTGGTCTGGGTTCTGTCTGGGTCTCTGGGGGGGGGGCTGGTCTGGTTTCCACTCTGCTCCTCAGCCTCTTGCTGGGGCTGTTCTGTTCTGGTCTGGTGGGGGTGGGCTGCTGGGCCTCTCTTCTTTCTGCTGTGCTGGGGGGGGGGGGGGGTGTCTCGCTGCCTGTCTGTCTCTGGGGGTCTGGTCTGGGGCTCTGTCTGGTCTGTGGTGTCTGGGGTCTGGGGGGTGGGTCAGCTGGGTGGGCTTCCTCTCTGTTCAGAGGTCCTGTGATCTGTGGGGTAATCCTCTCTGCTGGCTGTGTCTGTCTGGGGTCTGGGCTGCAGCTCTGTGGTCATGCTGGTCTGCTCTCTGCTGCTCTTGGCTCTCTGTCTTTCCTCTCTCCTCTCTCTGGTCTGCATGCTGTCTGGGGTACTTTACTGTGCTGTCTGGTTGCACTGTCTCTGGGCCCTCTGCTGGCTGCATCCTCTCAGGTCTCAGTCTGTGCTGGTCGTTGTCTGCTCTCTGGTGCAGGGCTGCGGAATCCTCACATGCTGGCTGGCTTCTGGCTGGCACTGCTCTGCTCTCTGGCTGTGGGGTGGTCTCATATTCACTTCTGCTGCTGGGCTCTGACTGTCGGCTTCCTGTCCTCTCTGTGTGTGGGTGCTTGTGGCCTTACGGTGGGGGGACAGGGAGGGCTCCTGGGTGCTTCAGGTGGGTCGCTGCAGGGCACTCTCTGTCTGGTCTGTGCTTCAAGGGGTGCTTGTCTGGTCTGTCTCTTTCTGTGCTCTGGTCTCTCTTGGCTGGGGGACTGGTCTGGCTCTCTGGTCTTGTCTTCTTCTGCTGGTCTGGCTCTGCCCTCTCTGCTGTCTTGCTATGGGGTCTTGATGACTGCCGGTCAGGCTATGAATTCCTCAGGACAATAAAGAAATGTCTGGTCTTGGCCAACAGTATAAACATTGATTAGTAAGAAGCTTGGAAGATGAACTTGGCCTAAAAATTCTATAAGACAGATGGAAGGAAAACCTATATATACACAATTGTTCCATTAACAATAGGCCACTCGTTAATCCAATTTAAAAAACTGCACAGACTATTATTCAAAGTCGAAACAGTAAAAGAACTTTCCAAATGTAATCACCCATTTGCGATAACTGTCCATGAAGCAACAATAACACCATCCTTAGTCCCTCTTGTAAAAAGTTTTTTACAAAATTCTGGAGAGGAATTTTTGAATTTTCTCAAAAACACTACAAATAAATTGGATCCCGACACGGAATTGATCATTCTAGGTATGGACAAGCCTTCTCTGAGCTATCATTATTTCAAAGAACGTTTCCATAATAATGGCATTGATAACACAAAAAAACGAAAACTCAAATTTTAGAAAACGTAACATCAGTCCCTACTCATATGATGGTGAATTAATAAACATGACCGAGATGCTACATCTTAGAAAAATTAGACTTGTCTTGACAGAAAAACCAGAATTCATTTTTTGAAGAAATGATACCATTCATTGATTTATTACAAGGGAATTCGTACCAACACAATTTTGGATTTAAAATCTAATAAGGGGTTGGTGAGGTTGGTGGGGAGGTAATGTGAGGCGGGTATATCACCACCATTTTCTTCTTTCTCTTTGTCTTTTCATTTTTGTTCTATTTTTTTCCTTTCAATTTATTCACTCTTGGCTACACCACTTTGGTAGTCTAGGAGTTCTATCTTTGCACATCTCACTTTTTCTCTTCTTGCTTTTTCTCCTTATCTTCCAACTATAGTTAAAAAGATAAAATTGAAGCTGAACAATCAATATAATATTATATGCATTTGGTTCTGTTTTTGTAAAAATTGCTGTCTAAAAAATAAATAAATAAACATTATTAACATTGAACTCTCATTATGAGGTAATCCATACCTCCACGTCCCTTTCTCTCTCCTACCTACACATGATTCCCATAACCCCCCTCATCCTCAATAACCCCCAGCCCTTCATACCTATTTTTTACTCCCTTTCCCGCACACGTATTTGTCATCACCCTCCGTGCTCTCTCATTGGATCACTATCTTTTCTTTCTGAATAACACCCCTCCATTATCCTTCTCATGTTTCCCACTCTTTACCTTATCGGATTTTCAGAATCTTCAGCCATTTTGTTCTCCTCTTCTCACCTCCCATCTCTGTTGCCAGCTTCACCCTTCCCTTCCTCACCTGAAAGTTATCTGCTAGTCAATGCTCCCTCACCTGGTTTTTAAATCCATCTATAACTGCTAGTTTTCACATTTGCACTCTCCCTGTTTTTTATACGGCTTTTGTTTTTCCCCTCCAACTGTTCAAAAGAAGAGCCTCGACCAAAGCATCAAATAGTCCCATTTCCCTCCACAGATCTGCCTGAACTGCTGAATTTCCCAGCAATTCCTTTTTTGCTCCATATTCACGTGATATTAAACAGTGAGGTAAGAGTAATTTCAAGATAAAAACTCAACTTTGGTAGCCACTTCGGAAGCAAAAAACAGGAAGTCAGATACTTCTATGGTGTCAAGTGGGAAAGGTGAAGTAAATGGGATCTGGGTCATGTCATCAATTTAAATGAAAGTCAGGCATGCAGGTACCAGCAGCAATGAAGAAAGCGAATGGCATGTGGCCTTAATAACAAGAGGAATCGAATATAGGAGCAAAAGAGGTACTTCTGCAGTTGTTACAGAGCCTAGTGAGACCACACCTGGAGTATGTGTGCCATTTGGTCCCTTAAATTTGAGGAGGAAGTTCTTTCTATTTAGTGGAGTGCATCGTAGGTTTACATTGGTAAATTTCCGGGATGGCGGGACAGTCATGCTGAGAGAAAGGAGCAGCTGGCATGTACACATCCTGGATTTTAGAAGGATGAGAGGGAATCTCAGTGAAACAGAAAAGATTGTTAACGGTTTGGACTCACTAAAGGCAGGAAACAAGTTTCCAAAGTTTGGGGAGTCCAGAACCAGGGGCCACAGTTTTAAGAATAATTAGTAAGCCAATTAGAAACGGAGATGAGGGAAACCGCTAGTAAATGGGTTTTGTGGGCCTGATGGGACAGTTTCCAGAGGTTAGTATGGACATTTGGGCTGAATGGATTCTTGATCGGCAGCTCAGTCGTTCAGACCTGGCACTGAGAAACTGCCAGAAATTCTGCTCAAAACAAGTACAGACTGTGTGTGTTTGTGTGGTGGTGTGTATGTGTGAGATATTGGGCTCACGTTTCAGTGAGACATGGCTGGAGGGCTGCAGTTCACCTACTCAATGCTTGTGGCTGGCACTTCAGTCACTTACAGCTGGTTGGCTGGCAGTGCAGTCACTCACGCTTGTGCACTCTGACTTAAACCCAACTCTGGAGTCATGTCCGACTTATGTAAATTGAAAACTGTATACATCCACTTTGAGGAACAGCTTCTTCCTGACAGCCATCAAGACTATTAAACATAATGACTAAGCTCAGAACTAACGAAAAACTATGAATTGTTAATCAACACACCCTCCACGATCACACACAAACACTCACACCAACAGACTCTCACACACATAGCTCACCTATAGACACACCCAGACACACTCATATGCCAAGAATACTCTTCAGAATGTGGGTAAGCACTCTGAATCCTGTTTACTAATCAAATACTCTAAGTAAGAAGTTTTTGAAAATAAACACAGTTGTCTAAACTGACTGATTCAAACGTTTACAGCCATATTACTCCAGAAACACTCCTCTACATCTGCTGCTACAGCAAAAAGAGTGCTTTAAGTAAACTACATCAAACACTCACAGCACCATAAACATGGTATAACTCTCTTGAATTACTCAACGTTCAGGGTGGCAATCTTCATTTTGGCCTTCCGCACTCAGCGCCACCTCACTCCACTAAGCAGAAATGACCGCATCGCATCGCCACCATGCTCTACTAAGCGAAGTCACTGAAAGAGGCTGCAATTTTGCATTAAACAGTCCTGATCTAAAAAAATGTGTTTGTTCATGGTTTTCATCCAAAACTGTTGCACAACTTTTTTCAATAAGGCACAGTTAAAAGTTGCATTTTTTCAAAACATCCTGGTGTATTTGGCAAGGCAACTTTAATTAAGCGAGGCAACTTTATATTAGGCAAGGCCAACCTTTGCATTCTGAAACCAACCTTTCAATTAGGCAAGGCTACTTTAGCATTCCTCAAAACAAAACACACTTTTAGCATCATGCATTTTCAAACCAAAAAACACTTTTAGCAAGCATTTTCAAACCACATTAAGGACACTCACAGTTTAGTAGCCATGTGTTCAATGTTATTCACAGCTCAGACTGAGAGACATGACGCTTCTCGCTCCCGCTCCCCCATCCTTGCAGAGACTGACTCAGGCACTCAACACTTCCGGTGTTTTTATAGTTCCCTCTGGAAGGGGCAAGGCCTTCAGCGAGAGAGAATCTCAACATTATATTTTTTAAACATTAATAACATCTCTTATTTTTCATCAATGGGAAAAATCCTCTTGTCCTGCGCAGCGGAGGGGGACTCTGAGTAAGATGGCCAAAAAAATCACAGCCGTAAGTGGCATTGTTTTTTCAAGAATCATAGAAAATATGTGCAGGAGTAGGCCATTCGGCCCTTCGAGCCTGCACCGCCATTCAATATGATCATGGCTGATCATCGAACTCAGTATCCTGTACCTGCCATACTCTCCATACCACCTGATCCTTTTTAGCCACAAGAGCCCACATCTAACTCCCTCTTAAAATATAGCCAATGAACTGGCCTCACTACCTTTCTGTGGCATAGAATTCCACAGATTCACCACTCTCTGTGTGAAAAATGATTTTCTCATCTCGGTCCTAAAAGACCTTTCCCCCTTATCCTTAAACTGACCCCTTGTTCTGGAGTTCCCCTACTCGGGAACAATCTTCCTGCATCTAGCCTGTCCAACCCCTTATGGAATTGTGTAAAGTCGCTATAAGATTCCCCCTCAATCTCCTATAATTCCAGCGAGTACAAGACCAAGTCTATATCCAGTCTTTCTTTATGCCATATGGGAAGTCCTGCCATCCCACGTCACTCTGGTGAACCTTCTCTGTACAGCCCACTATGGCAAGAATGTCTTTCCTCAGATTAGGGGACCAAAACTGTACGCAATACTCCAGGTGTAGCCTCACCAAGACTCCTGTACAACTGTCAGTAGAACCTCCCTGCTCTTGTACTCAAATCCTTTTTGCTATGAATGTCAACATACCATTCGCTTTCCTTCACAGTCTGCTGCACCTGCATGCCTACTTTCAAATGACTGGTGTACCATGACACCCAGGTCTCATTGCATCTCCCCTTTCCTAATCGCCACCATTCAGATAATAATCTACCCTCCTGTTTTTTGCCGCCAAAGTTGATAAACTCACATTTATCCACATTATACTGCATCTGCCATGTTATTTGCCCACTCTCACTCCAACCTATCCAAGTCACCTTCCTGCCTCTCCTAGCATCCTCTTCACAGCTAACACTGCCACCACCCCAGCTTCGTGTCATCCGCAAACTTGGAGATGTTGCATATCAAATCCCTCAGCCAGAATCATTAATATATATGTAAATCGCTGATGGTCCCAGTACAGAGCCTTGCGGTACCCACTAGTCACTGCCTGCCATTCTGAAAATGACCCAGTTACTCCTACTCTTTGCTTTCTGTCTGCCCATCCAGTTCTCTATCCACATCACTTTACACTGAACCCCCCAATACCGTGTGCTTTAAGTTTGTATGCCTAATCTCTTATGTGGGAACCCTTGTCGAAAGCCTTCTGAAAGTCCAGATATAACTCATCATCCACAAGGTTCTCCCTTATCCACTCTATCTAGTTACATCCTCAAAAAATTCTATAAGATTCGCCAGACATGATTTACCTTTCATAAAATCCATGCTGACTTTGTCCAATGATTTTCACCGCTTTCCAACTGTGCTGCTATCCCATCTTAATAAATGACTCTAGACTTTTCCCCACAACCGATGTTATGACTAAACTGGTCTGTAATTTCCCCGTTTTCTCTCTCCTCCTCTTTTTAAAAAGTGGGTTACATTAGCAACCCTCCAATCCTCAGGAATTACTCCAGAAACTAAAGAGTTTTGAAAAATTATCACTAATGCATCCACTATTTCTGGTGGGGCTACTTCCTTAAGGTACTCTGGGATGCAGCCTATCTGGCCCTGGGGATTTATCGGCCTTTAATCCATTCAATTTACCTAACACCACTTCCCGACTAACCTGGATTTCACTCAGTTCCTCCATCTCATTTGACCCCCGGTCCCCTGCTATTCCCAGCAGATTATTTAATCTTCCTTTGTGAAGACAGAACCAAAGTAGTTTATTCAATTGGTCTGCCATGTCCTTTTTCCCCATGATCAATTCACCAGTTTCTGACTGCAAGGGACCTACATTGTTTTAACTAACCTTTTTCTCTTCATCATATCTATAAAAACGTTTGCAGTCCGTTTTTATGTTCCTGCCAGTTTTCTTTTCATAAACTATTTTCCCTCCTAATTAAGCCCTTTGTTCCTCCTCTGCTGGACTCTGTAATTTCTTCCCAGTCCTCTGGTAGGCTGCTTTTTCTGGCTAATTTGTATGCTTAAATCAATATACAGAACAACAGGAAGTGGTCAAGATCAAACTTTTAGTAATATAGATGAGAACTAGTGCAGTGCATTAGAGCCTGAGGTACTTGTGTTGTAATTATTTTTGTAGTCATACTGCATGGAAACAGGCTTTTCATCCCAACTCATTCATGCTAAGTAAGATGCCTCATCTAAGTTAGTCCCATTTGGCCACTTTTGACCCATGCCCACCAAACCTCTCATCTCAGTCATTCAGGCCCTTGCTCAAACCAACAAACATTCATTTATACTAGCTTCTTCACTATCTGCATTTTATTCACCAACAATTCTACCACTCATCAATAAAACACAAGAGCAATTTACATGGAATGAATCTAGATCACCTACAGTAAACAAAACACATCACCAGGAGATGTTCAACTTCACACAGACAATGCCAGAGGTCAGCCTTACATTGCACATCGCTAGAGCTATGAGGCAGCAGCTTCGCCAACTATACCACATGAGGGCTCTCACGATGGAAAAGTCTTTTTAACTTGAGAATAGACGGCTATAATGAAATTGTCAGAGTTTTCTACATAGTATAAAATAATCACAAAGGTAACTGTAGGCTCACTTAAAACAATGACAGGATTGATAAGAATGGAGAAAGAGATTGTTCCCCTTTATAATATAGGAGCGATCCTTCTTTCCCTGATAAAACTGAAAATGAAATATACAAGAATGAATCCAATTATTCATAGTATAATACGAATTGGGAACAAATAAAATTAACTTTAAAATTAAGAAAATTATCGCTTTCTCCAATAGCTAATAATCCCTCATTCAAACCATCCATTATTGATAAAACGTTTATCCATTGGGAAAGAATAGGAATTAAAATGGGAAAACGATTGGAGATGTATGAAATGGAAAAACTTTTATCATTCCAACAATTACAACTAAAATATAATTTGAAAAATAATCAATATTTCAAATACCTTCAAATTCAAGATTATTTGAAAAAAGTATATACAAGAATATCAAACTTTAAACCCGATCTATTGGAGGAAGGAATGAATAGAAAGGCAGAATAGCAAGCAATTTAATATCTTACTTATAATATACAATTCTAAAATATAGAACACCAACGACAGAGGCAATTAGAAGGGACTGGGAATAAGTTTTATTGATAAAATTCCGAATGATAGATGGGAAAAAAAATCTATTATATGTAAACAAATGTTCAATGAATGTAAGACATAACCTAATACAATTTAAAATTTTACATAGATTATATTATTCGAAAAACAAGACTGAATAAATATTTTCAAAGTTTCCCCCCCATCTGCGACAAAATGTCTAACTCAAAATGCCACTATAGCACATTCCTTTGCCTCTTGTACAAAGCTGTATACATTTTGGAATGAAATTTTTTGGAATTTTTACAAAACTATTTAACACAAAATTGAACCCCAATACTGAATTGATTATCTTTTGGATCAATGGAAGAGGGAAGTAAACTAACTATATTCCCCCCCCCCAAGAAGCTTTTTCTTAATTATGGTCTAATAACAGCGAACAAACTTATACTTAAATTTTGGAAAAACGCACCTACGCAACATTCAAAATGTGGATCTCAAACATGTCTGAAACGCTCTACATCATGAAGAAATGAGATCCTCTTACTAGGCAAAGTAGACCAATTCTTAAAGATTTGGTCTCCGTTAATCAACTTTTAACAAGCATATGGTGCAACATAACATAACCTTAGAAATTAAAAGGTTTAGAACTGGGTGACGGATGGGCAAAAATATGTGGATAGGTAGATCTCTCCTAATCTCTTCTTTTTTACTTTTTCCTTTTCTTTCGATCTTTAACTTCTCATCTCTTGTCCTTTATTTCTTTTGTTTTCTCTTTCTACTCGCCTTGTCTATCTGTTCCGACACTCGTTATTTTCTTTTTCTCTCACTGTTCTTTTATTATTGAACCAAAAGTTTAGAAGTTGTACAAGAATGAAAATATGTATTTATGTATTAGGTACTTAAGTACCAGACTACTGTCTACTTACTTCTAACAAAAATAAACAAAACAAAAAAAAAAAAACAATGACAGGAGTAAATTGTGAATAAGTAAAATGTAATGGTGACATAACATCGCATAAATGAGTGATATGATCTGCAATGATTATTTTATATTAAGAACATAAGAAATGGGAATATGCCATTGCCTCGTCTCTGCATACCATCTTTTTTACTAAGACCTTTTGGGTAGACAAAAATACTGGAGAAAACTCAGCAGGTGAGGCAGCATCTATGGTGCGAATGAATAGGGACGTTTCGGGTTGAGACCCTATCAGCTCCATAGATGCTGCCTCACCCGCTGAGTTTTCTCCAGCATTTTTGTCCACCTTCGATTTTTTTCCAGCATCTGCAGTTCTTTCTTAAACATTGATTGATCTTTTAGTTCTTCCCCCTGCATAATCCCATGATTCCTTTCTTAACAAAAAATATATTGCTCCATCTTAAATATATTCTTGTGACTGAGTCACCACAGCAACTTTTGTAGACAAATCCCCACCCTGCACAACTTTCCCCCCCACCCCCCAACACAACAGCAATCAATCTGAAGAGGGTTTCCAATCTGAAACATTAACCTAATCCATATTCTCCAAAGATCTGCTGAGTTACCTCCAGCACTTAAGTTCCTTTTAAACTAGCCACTGCATTTCCTTGTTTCTCAATATGCAAGAATCAATACGGGTGAAGAAATCTTGAAGCATAGGATCATCCCACAATTCTTTTCAGTGGTCTAGTTCATCAAAAGCTAAAAATGATCTCTCTCTTCTTACACTTCTTTCTTACAAATAACACTTCTTACAAATCATTATAAATCACTTGAGCATCTTCAAAGGGAAATAATTCTATCGAGACCTGTTAATGTTTAAGCCCTGCATTAAATCTATTCTTCTATCCCACGTTATCCCACAAGACTACCCCCCCCTTATGCATTATTATTGTAACATTTTCGGGCTTGCCAACATGATTCATCAAATTCTCCATTACTCCAAAAGTAGTGCAATCTCATGTTCCCAGTAAAGTATGAGAAACATGAGCAACATTACTGAAGGTATAGCTTAAACAAAAGTTGTGTGACAATTCCAGCATAATGTGCCTTCAATTATATTGCCATTTATATTGCTACAAAGGAAAGTGTTTTAATTTAGAGATTCAAGCGCGGAAACAAGCCCCTTCGGCCCACCAAGTCCCATACCGATCCAGCGATGCCCTGCGCATTACAACACCTCTGCTCACAATGGTACAATATTACATTTATACCAAGCAATGACCTTCAACTGTACGTCTTTGGAGTGTGAGAGTGAAACCAAAACTCTCGAAAACACCCCATGCTGTCAACATGGGAGACAATATCAAACCTCCGCCAGACAGCACCCGTCGTCGGGATCAACATGTGATTCCTGGCACTCTATGCGTTATAAGGCAGCACTCGCCACCGTGACAACCCTATATCTAATTTCAATTTTTTTTTGTGCCCTATCTTTATGTTTAAATCCTTGATGACTATGAGTGAACAAGGGATTTGAACCCCACTGGAATCCGATGTCCATTGGATAAAACTAAAATTATCACTAAACTAAACAAAACCTGTCATTCATATTTGTTCTATGAGTTTGGCACTGACTCAATTTTGGGTTCAAGTATACCACTTCTTTGATCCTAACTGATTTATTTATAGGTCAGATTTCAACAATAACCAGCTAAAATCCACATTGTTTAAATCAAACGTGGTGCCTTTCATTGATGCTCTTCCAGATCAAATCTTGAAACTAATATAACGTCCCCTTGCAAGTCTATGCTGACTGGCTTTACAGTAATCTATCTTTGAAAAGATTATAGTGACCCCCCAGATTAGAATTCCAATAAATTTCCCAGTTTAGAAACATTAAAATGAATACCAAAGCCAATTAATATGTTTCCTTTTCTAAAAAAAATGGGTTTCATTTTCAATGTACCCAGACCAATGCCAATCACTAACACAAGAAATGATTGAACAATTGGTCAGACGAGCTTCTGAAATATACTGTGTACATTTATCGTATGGAATTGTTTAATAGTATAAATATCCCATCCTATCCCATTTTGTTAGTACTATAACTACCAAAACCATTAAAAAAAATTATAGCGTCATAATAACAGCATGGAAACAAGAACCTTGGGCCCGAACTGACTGCCCAAGTCGTCCGATCAACATGCCAGCACCTACACAGAGTCCAAAACCTTCTAAACCTATCCTACCCTTTGTGAGAGCATCCTTTCCTTTGGTGGTTGCTCTGAACCTTTAACTGGCTGACAGGTCAGAGAGTCCAATCCCAGCATTATTGCCATTGGTGGTGAGGTGGGCCCACTTTGTCTAAGCTTTCCCACTTCTTGATAAAACCTAGGCCTTTCGAGGCAGAGGGGGAGACATAAGAGAAGAAGCAAGAAAGAAAGGTGGAAGAAACGAGGAAGGGAGGTAAAGTGGGCTGCCTCTCGTCCTAGTTCCCTGTTTGCAGATACAAGGAAGACTGAACCATCAAACCCACCGTGCTGTACTAAACAGCCTCAACTGTGCCTCTATCCGAGCTATGAGTGAGTGGTCCAGGGCAAGAGCTGAGAAGCTCCTTCCTGCCCGAGACAACGAGGGATGCGCTCACATTTAACACTGGCTGTCCAGGTTAAGCAGATACTGGCCAATCGCGTCTCTTCAACCCCAAAGTTGAGTCTACCAGGAAATTCCTGTGCCGTCAGCCACTCCACTCACGAGGCAAGGCAAAACTGCAGCCTGAGATATTCCACACACATACCTCCTCGAAGACCCAGGACTTACCCTGTTGGGGACCAAGCCCAAAATCACTTCGGCATTGCTCAATAGCGCTCTGACATGAAGAGGCTGTGCCCCCCATGCAGTCCACTGGACTTTTCTTCAAGATTCAAAGAGAATTCATTTCCTTTCTTTCTAAAATCTTTTTATTATTTTTTTTTCCCAAAGTAAAACAAAAATAAAACATTTAAAAAACAAGAGCAAAAAATAAATGTGAACATAACAATGATCTTGATACATAGGGATCAGGCGCTACATTAATACAGGTATAACCTGATATGAGACCAATGTCGAAAATACACATTGAATACCAAGACCTCTCCGGGTCGTCTAGGTAATATATGTTAAATACTTTAAAAGAAAACCTAAATGTAGACAAAAAATACAAAAATAAAAAAGACCAAAAGACAAAAGGACAAGCAATAACCCCCCCTAAACCCAAAATAAAATAAAAAAATTAATAATAATAAAAAAGTACTAAAAAATAAAATAAATACATATAAAAACTAACAAAGCCAAGCGACAGAAGTCTGAACTAAAAGATTCAACAATTTAATCGGTATGTCGTCCCGTCCGCCGCCATATAGAGGTAAAATAGTTTTTATAATGGTTAAAGAGGGAGCAATTTATAGTTGTACGAAAGGGTTTCCATACTTTCCCCAAGTCTTATCTCAAATTTAACCAGGGTTCAAACAATGTTCAACTCCTAATTTTTTCTAAATTTGAACATGAGATATGATCAAGAATACCACTGAGGCAGTAGGGTCAGGACAGGTGGAGTCTTTCCATTACATAAAATAGATCTTCTCGGCGAGTAATGTGGTAAAAGCAATCAACCGAGGCGAGCGGGACAAATGAATAGAATCTAACATTGGTACAAAAAATAATTGCAGTAATTGATGAGGTTGTAAATCAATACCTAAGACTACAAAAACTAGTATGCAAAAAATAATGCCGTTCCAAATCATTGTTCCAAAAATGGGTCAGGACCAAAAATATAGGTCAGTGAGGCCACTCAGAGTTCACATCTGTCACAGCAGGGATTTCACTATCACGCATAAAAAACAAGCCCAACTTATCTTTATGAAATATGAGCTCCGTGAACCACCTTGAATTGTATCAAAGCGTGCTTGGCACACATTGAAGAGCTATCTTTCACAATTGAAGGAATCCTCTCCCATATTTTCTGTAGATAAAGAAGTTTGGAGTTCTCTATCCCAGTCCTTACTTTTATCAAATATATCTTTGGAATTTCAAATCATACTCATAAATAGAAAATTAATCCTTATCTGATACGGGTTCAGCTGTAAAAAAATGTCCAACATTTTCGATTTGATGTGGGAGCGAAGAAAGGGGTAGAATAGCCTTCAAAAAAGTGTCTAAATTTGTAAATATCAAAAACAAGGATGTGAATTAGTAGGTATATTTTATTGGAGAAGTTGTTCGAAAGACCATAAAACCAACCCTCCAAAAACTAAATCACACAAAAAGCTACTAATCCTTCCTCTTTCACAACAAAAAGACTTGATCAGTACACTAGATGGTTTGAAGAGAAAAAGATAAAATAGGACCATACGGAAAAATCCATTATCCACATAACGTACAAAATAACCATATTTTGAAACGTACGTCTTATTTTGGGTTAGTCCGTATATTGTTCAATCTCCGTACTTGTGAAAGGTTAAGCGAGGCCCCTAGAATAGAAGACCAACTGATCTAAGCCCTTGTCTAAGAGAAAACTCACGTTCACATGCTCTTTCTCGCACTTCTCTGGGCACTATGCGGGTGTTTCTTCTACAATCTTTCTTGTCCACAATGGTATATAACGTATACGCGCGCATGACCACTGCCCAAATGACAAAGATCTTCACCGCGGTTCGCGGCTGCCAATGCCAACAAACCGCGTCCCATGATTTGTTTGTATTTCAGTACAATGTTTTTACTTTATAGTCTAGGCCATTTTTTAACTTCTACTCTCGCGGCCAATATATATCTAATCACTCCGTATAATCCACTACTATGACTAGTCGAGTATATATCCAGTAGATAGAAAATTGAAGAAATTCTTGGAGTCCTCCATCAATGCTGTCGAATGACAAGACCTGCGCCCAATAAAACATCTAGGCAACGTCTGAAAATAAATCATACAGACAATTTAAGTAAAATGACAACATTCTAATAGCGTGAATCCGCCAATTACGGATAAGGGACATTGGTGACCGATTTTTGTAACTGATGTGTAAATATGGTTCAATTAAAAGGCATAAAAATATGACTTTAAAATAAATCCTTGTGTTTCCTATCTTGGTGATCTTACACAACATCTATCCTAAAAATGTAAAACTTTCGGACTAGTCAAGTCTCCAATATGAAACTCTGACCCCTCAATATCAAACAAGATTATTATAATGGAACAAAAGCCTCGGGCTCTCTGACATTAGTTTAATATCCCTAGAAAAACGCACTTAATTGAATAACAGTAAGGCTACGTCATTGTCCTAGCACTTGATTTCTCAGAGTAGAAAATAAATCAGATAACAAATCATCATTGCATTAAAGAGCAACTAGCTTATGGCTTCTATTCCCGACACCCGGACAGATCACCCACACTAGATATTACAGGGCATTCCCTAATATGTATTCAGGCGGCCATCACAAAGAGGTTCCAAAGCAATATCAAATAGTAAAGGACTTAAGGGACACCAGCTAGCCGTGCTCTAGACCTAGTCGAACAAAGCCTGACAAAAAACAGGGGACCTCTCTGATATTAAGTAAATATATTTCAGACAGCCTGAGTGTATATGCAACTTATCTCTCCAACGGCGAATCGACAATAAGAAAACATTTTGGCACTTTATCACAAACATTTCAATCTTACAAACTTATCTCAAGAAGTTGTCTTCGAATAAGTAAATCACCCAAGCAACTCACTCAAGTGCTTTCTCACGGCATCGAGTGAAATGACATCAGGCCTGGGGCCCTAAGAGATTCAAAAACGTAACAAAAAAGAGTTTATTATAAATTTGTCATGTCCCCAGTTAGGACAATGAAATTCTTGCTTGCTTTCAGCATCAACAGAGATATAGAAGGAGCATGAATACAGAACAGATCAGTGTGTCCATATAACACTATATACCAATATAAACCACACATGAATAAATAAAACAGATAAAGTGCAAATAACAGAAATGAGGGCTCTTAATTGTTCATAGTTTTTCGTTTGAGTTATTTTAATAGCCTGAGGCTGGTGGGGAAGTAGCTGTTTCTCAGAACCTGGACATTGCAGTCTTCATGGCTCCTGTACCTTTCTCAGATGAGTGATGTGGCCAGGATGGTGTGGGTCCTTGATAGCGCCAGCCTTTTTGAGCCAGCGACCTGCGCGAATAGATCCCCTTGAATGTAGGAGATCAGAGGCCGATGATGGACTGGCATTTTATAGACATTCCTTTTTCCGCTCCTGGGCGCTCAAGTTGCCGAACCAAAGCCTCGATGCAACGCGGTCAGCATGCTCTTAACTGGCACACGGTAGAAGTTAGAGAGAGTCCGCCTTGACATACCGACTCTCCAGAATCTCTTCAGAAATAGAGGCGCTGATGTGCTTCTTCTTTTAATCTGCATCATGTCTCTCGGTAACCAGAGCAGATCTCAGAGATGCGTGCACGCCCACAATTGAAGCTCTAGACCTTTCCACCATCAACCCGTTGTGATATAAACCGAGTCCTGTTGGTCCCCATACCTACCTTCTTCCAAAAGTCCACAATGAGTTCCTGTGTTTTCTGCTGTTGTCTTGAGGGCCAGTTTATTGTGAGCTGGGGCTCCAGTTGGATCATCGGTCGATCTCGCCTTCTCCCTCCTATACTCTGACTCGATCCCATCAGTGATTACGTCCCACAACGGTGGGCTCGTCAGCGAACTGATGGTGGAGTTCGCACTATGACCACTCACGTAGTCCTGAGTAGAGTGGATACAGCCCGTGCGGCTGAGCATAGCGGCAGCCTTGAGGGTGCTCCCGTGCTGATTGTTATTCGAGGCTGAGCACCTTTCCCACCAATTTGGAACAGTCTGTGATCTGTGAATGAGGAAGTTCGAGGATCCAATTGCAAGAGACCACGGTTCTGCGAGGTTGAGGTAAACCCAGCTTCGGACGGGGGTCTATTGTACTTAAATGTCCCGCAGCTGTAATCAATGAATAACAGTCCTGAAACCTATGAGTTTACACTTTAAAAACCATGTGAGTTCACCCCAATGCTAGTGTACAAGTGTGGTCAATTGGCCCTAGCGTCGTTCCCTCGACAACACCACATCATGTACCTGTGGCCAAATTCTAGTGGGATGCACTGTAATAGCACAGCCGGATGATAGCGGAGAAGATATGATGGTAGCATTTTAAGATACACACCACGAATATTGGCAGGGCCAATTTGCCCACGTGAAATCAACATCCGGCAATCTACACTATTTCCACTTGCCCTTATTGAGTGCTTCATTAACCCTCCAACACATATTCGTATCCCTAGGTTCCATGTTTACTCTAGCTCCAACATGAGTTTTCTAAACGTATGATAGTCTACCTGCCTGCAACTACTCACCTCCTCCCAACAGCCTGTTTCCAGACCCACCACTCATTTATGTTGAACAAAAAAGTTAACCCTTCACTAGTCTTTTTTTTCAGGTAACTTTTTTTGCACATCCTCTTCACATTGGCCGAAAACACCAGCAATGTGCATGGCAATCCTGTTTATAGTCGGGGGGATAATTAGTGGAGTGTGGCGAGAATACTAAGGAGAAGATGCTACGGAAACTGATAGGTCCTTGAGGGTGGGTACAAGTCACCTGGACAGGCATGGACTGGCACCCCAGGGGTTCTGAAGGAGATGGCCTCAGAGATTGTGAGGCATTAGGTGCGATATTTCTCAAGAATCACTAGAATTAGGAGTGGTTTCTCCTCCCTGAAGATTGGAAAAATAGACGCGAAATACACCTCATTATAACAACGTAAGGGAGCAAAGACGAGAGTGGAAACTAATGCCAGTTAGCCTGACTTTGGAATGGTTGGTAAATTTTAGAGTCATTATAAAGGATAAGGTACCGCAGTCACTTCGAAAGGTCACCGATTAAATAGGTTGAACGTCAGCCATGGTTTTTCGTGAAGCGAAGAGCTTGCCTGACAAATCTGCTGAGTTCCTTTTCTGAGGAAGTTAATAGCTAAAGACAGACAGATTGGAGGCTGTAGATTTTCCAACGGCCTTCGCTATTGGGTGCCGCACGGTGTCAAGCTGCTGGAGTAGATGAGAGTCCCATGGGTATTGAAGTGGAAGATACTACGATCAATTACATCCCATCGAGTATTACAAGAGAGCGTGCGGAAATCATGCATTTTGGTAATAACCGAATGAAGGTGTAATCTATTTTCCCAAATGGAGAGAGAATCCAGAAACTCGGACACTGCAAAGGGAAACCTTTGGAGTGCTGCGGCCACCAGGCCCTGCGAGCCAAAAAATTAATTTGCATGTCCCAACGGTAGTAAACGAAGGCAAATATCAAATCTCCAAAGTGTCACAAAGAGTTCTTTATCTTTGACTGATCACTAGTGGTCATTAGTCTCAGAATCCTAGCATTAAATCAAAGGACTGCAATATACAAACACAGACATGTAATGACTGTGGCTCCATGAGGTGATAGTCAGGGCCACATTTGGAAAAACAATGGAGCAAATTTGAGCTTTGCCTTCTATCCAATCAAAATTGATATAGATGGCATAGCTAATGGCGCAATATGCCCAGCATACAAACCTCTGAGGCCACTACCACGATCACAGGCCCAGTCTAGAAATAAATCTGCTACACCACCACACTCACTCTCTTCCATGAAGCCAAACATTTTCTATACCTTCAGCTTTCACTCTTTCTTGGATCCCATGTGACTAACCCTCCAAGCAGAGCTACCATGCGAGACCTACTTGTCAAATGTCTTACTGACAATCCTCATATACCACGTCTCCACGCTGCCCGAATCCACCTGTTTGGTTATACCTTCATAAAAAATCAGGTTCGTGAATAATCTCCCACATTCAAAACAGTGCTGAGTATCTCTAATCAACCCTTGTCCATTTAAATGCATGTACAGTGGCTTGCAAAAGTTTTCATACCCCTTGAACTTTTCCACATTTTGTCACGTTACCACCATAACAAAATGTAAGGTTTATTGGGATTTTAGTGATAGACCACACAAGTGCGCATATTGTGAGTGAAGGAAAATGATACATTGGTTTTCAAATCTTTTTTCAAATAAAAAACTTAAAAGTGTGGCTTGCATAAGTCTATTCAGCCCCCTTTACTCTTAAATAAAATCGCAGTGCAACCAATTGCGCCTTCAGAAGTCCACCTAATTAGTAAATAGCGTCCACTTGTTGTGTGATACATCAATCCTCAGTATACAATACAGCTGTTCTGGAGGCCTCAGAGTTATTTAGCAGAACATTCAGTGAACAACAGCATCAAGAAGCCCAAGGAACACACCAGACAGGTCAGGGATTAAGTTGTGGAGAAGTTTAAAGCAGGGTTAAGGTATCGAAGAAAAAATATCCCAAGCTTTGAACATCTATACGGAGCACTATTTCCAATCCCATCATCTGAAAATGAAAGAGTATGGCCATCACACCTAAACTGAACAGCCGGCAAAGGAGAGCATTTGATCAGAGGAAGCAGCCAAGAGAGCCATGGTAACATCCTGGAGGAGCCTGCAGAGATTCCACAGCTCAGGTGGGAGCATCTGTCACCACAGGGGACAACTATTAGTCGATGCAACTTTTCCAAATACCGTACCCTCAAATCGGGCCTTTATGAATGAGTGGCAAGAAAAAGTCATAAGAACATCCCGTTTGCAGTTTGCTCACATACCATGTGGGGGACACAGCAAACATGTGAGGGAAAGGTGCGACTTTTCTGATGAGACGCAAAATTGTAAGTTTTGTGGCCTAAATGCAAGGGGGGGGGGGGAGCTATGCGTGGCGGAAAAAACTAACACTGGCACATCACCCGAACACACCATGCCCCAATGGTGGTGGCAGCATCATGCTGTCTGGGGGCGGGATCGTTTCACTTCAGGCAAGACAGGAAGCTGTCAGAGTTGACAAGGAACATGGATGGAAGCAAAATACAGGCCAATCTTGGAAATAACCTGTTAGGAATCTGCAAAAGACTTGAGACTGGGCGGGCGGTTTCAACCTGCCACAGACAACAACACCTAAACATAACAGCCCACTGCTACCAATGGAATGGTTTTAGATCAAAGCACTATTCATGTGTTAGAATAGGCCCAGTCAAAGTCCAGGACCTAAATCCCATTTGAGAACCTGGCAAGACTTCTTAATTGCTGCTCAACAGACGCTCCTCCTCCAATCTGACTGAGAGCGTGAGCTATTTATGCAAAGAAGAATGGAATGGAGGCGAAAAATATCAGTCTCTAGATGTGCCAAGCTGGTAGAAGACATACCCCACGAAGAACTGCACGCTAGTAAGTGCAGCGAAAGTGGTTCTAAACAAAGTATGACTCAGGGGGGCTGAATACTTTTGCACTCTGCCACACTTTAAAGTTTTTTATCCATCCTATATACATGTTGTGGTCGTCTGCTGTGTTCTGCCGACGGGTTTGTGGGTGTATTCAATATTTCCCTTTGCATATAACAGGTTTCGCCAAAACCACACTTTCAAACCCTACGAAATTTTCCATTTGCTAAGACCCTTACACTTTTACATTCCACAGATTCACTCCTCATTACATTTAGACAGTTTTTATGTACAAAAAA
>JAVHYY010000542.1:47500-67679 GCA_035221665.1 Okamejei kenojei | reverse complement strand
CCCCCCTCCCCCCCCAATAATATCTCCCCCCCCCACTTACTCCCTATTGAAATCTGTTTTTATTTTTGCCTCTAACCCCCCCTGCCCCCCCATTGATGCCCCTACAACCCCCCCCCCCCATCCGCCCCCCCCCCCCCCCCCCCCCCCCCCCCCCCCCCCCCCCCCCCCCCCCCCCCCCCCCCCCCCCCCTTTTTTGTTTACTCAACAGTTGTAAATCTTGAATTGTCTGCAGGAGTGTTTCACCGTTCTAAACTTTCACTCAATCGGGTTATTACTGAGGAATCTCAGCTGCTGCGACCAACACATTTATTTTACGCGGACGACCCAGTCCAAGATCAGGGAGCAGGTGAAGAGCGCGGTGAAAATATTCCGCTCATCACCTCAGTGCTTCAGCTTCATTAATAAATCCCCGACCTGAGCGATCCATCCCCAGAGGCGGGCCGCTGTCTCTCCGCTCCCGGCTCCGGTACCTGACATTCCCGCCGGAGCCATGAGGGAGGGAGGTGGAGCTGGCCAAAGCTGACTGGAAAGATACCCCAGCAGGGATGACAGTGGAATTACAATGGCGGTATATGGGAAATATACAGAAGGAGCAGGATCAGTTCATTCCGAAGAGGAAGAAAAAGATTCAAAGGGAGTAAGGGGCGACCGTGGGACGTCAGAGACAGTATAAACATTAAAGCGAAGTTCATACTTAGCAAAGATGAGCGGAAAGCAGGAGGATTGGGTAATGTTTAATGAACAACAGAAGAATAACTAAACACTAAACACAATTTTTGCAATATGAGGGAGTACAGAGAAGTTCACAGACGATTCCTGAGGAATGGCACGACTATCTATGAAGAAAGACAAGATAGACTTGGCTTTGTACTCGCTGAATTAGAAGATTTAGGGGTGTTATTTATAGGAGTCTCTTACAAAAATTCTTAAGGGTGGATAGGTAGGATGCAGGAGATTGTTCCCGATGTTGGGGAAGTCCAGGACATGGGGGTCCACACTTTAAGGATAAGGGGGAAGTCTTTTAGACCGAGATGAGAAAATCGTTTTTCACACAGAGAGTGGTGAGTATGTGGATATTCTCTGCCACAGACGGTAGTTTGAGGCGAGTTCGTTGGCCATATTAAAGAGGGAGTTGGATGTGGCCTTGATGGGTGAAGGGATCAGGGGGTATGGAGAGAAGGCAGGTACAGGCTACTGAGTTGGATGATCAGCCATGATCATATTGAATGGCGGTGCGGGCTCGAAGGGCCGAATGGCCTACTCCTGCACCTATTTCTATGTTTCTATGTACTTCGGGGAGACATGATGGAGGTTTGAGGGATTAGAGAGAGAAAATGGGTGAGATGAGAGGGAGAGGAGGGAAAAAGATGGGCGAGATGAGGGGGGGAGAAAGGAGGAGAGAGTTGTGGGAGAGAGAGATGTAGAGCAAAGAGAGGAGAGAGAGGGGAGGAGAGAGACAGAGAGAGATGGGAGAGGGGGAGGAGAGGGGAAGAGAGAGAAGTTAGAGAGAGGGGTGAGACAGACAGATGAGAGAGAGAGATGCGGAGAGATCGACGGGGAGAGAGGCGAGAGACGAGGGATAGAGACGGGGAGAGAGAGAGGGAGGGAGGAGGAAGTGAGCAGAGTTAGAGAGAGGGGGAGTGGCGGAGGGGTGAGAGAAATGGGGGAGAGAGGGAAGAGGGGAGGGAGAGAGGGGGGGAGAGGAAGGGGAGCGAGAGAACGAGGGGGAGAGAGATGGGGAGAGAGATATGGGGAGTGATAAGCGCGAAGAGAGGATGGGGACGGAGGAGTAAGAGAGGGGAAGAGGAGAAGAGAGAGAGAGAGAGAAGGGAAAGAGGGACGAGATGAGAGGAGAGGAGAGAGAGAGCGGAGAGGGAAGATGGAGAGTGGGATTGTGGGGGGATTAGAGAGGGGAGAGAAATTCGGGAAAAAGAAGGAGGGAAGGGAAGGGGGAGAGAGAGCGGAGGGAGGAGGAGGGGGAGGAGGGAGGGGGAGAGAGAGGAAGGTGATGTGGAGTAGAGCGGGGTGAGGAGGGAGAGGCGGGAGGGAGGGGTGGGAGAGAAGGAGGGGATAAAGAAAGTGGGAGAGGGGGAGAGAGAGAGGGGCGAGAGAGAGGCATGAAGTAGAGATCGAGACGAGGAGATTGAGAGGAAAAGAGAGGGGAATAGAGAGAGGGGGCGACGAAGGGCGTAAGATAGAGAGAGGTGAGAGAGAAGTGCGGAGAGAGAGAGTGGAAAGTGAGAGAGTGCGGGAGAGAGAGAGAGAGAGAGGAGATGAGAGGGTGATTGGGCGGAGGAAGAGGTGGGGGAGAGAGAGAGAGGGGAAGGGATGGAGACCATAGCAGAGAGCAGGAAAGGGGAAGGTGAGAAAGTGAAGGTGAGAGAGATAGCGGGGAGAGAATTGGGAAGAAGAGGATGTAGAGTAGGGGGGATCGCGAGGGGAGAGAGTGGGAGGAGAGGGGGAGAGTGGGGCATGAAAGAGAGGGGAGGAAAGGGGATAGAGAGAGGGGGCGAGAGGTGAGAGAGAGAGTGGCGAGAGAGACGGAGAGCGAGAGAGAGGGAGAGACGGAGAGAGAGCGTGAGAGAGAGAGATGAGAGAAAGAGGGATAGAGGAGAAAAGGGGCTGACATGAGAGGGAGAGAGAAGGCGGGGAGAGAGTGTGCGGAAGAGAGAAAGAGAGGGAGAGGGGAGAAAGAGGTAGAGGGAGGGAGAGATACCAGAGAGAGAGAGGTGAATGGAGAGAGGGAGAGAGAGGGGGGTGAGAGGGATAGAGAGAGAACGGAGAGTGAGAGAGAGAAAGAAAGAGTGGAGGGGGGAGTGACGACGGGAAGGAGACAGGAGAGACACAGGGGAAGAGAGAGAGAGACGAGAAGGGAGAGAGGGGAAGGGGGGAGTAATAAATGTCGGAGAAAGGGAGGACGAGGAAGAGAGAGCGAGAGAGAGACAGAGAGAGAGGAGAGAGGGGGAGGAGAGATACGTAGAGGAGAGGGCGGATGAGAGGGAGGATAGAGGAGGGGAGTAGGGGGAGATATAGAGGCGAGTTAGAGAAGATGGGGGAGAGAGAGAGAGAGAGGGGGAGAGATGGGGAGAGAGAGAGACGAGAGAGAGAGGAGAGTTGAGTATAGATAGAGTGAGATGGGGAGAGAAAGGGCGAAGGAGAGAGATGGGTGAGAGACAGGACGGGGGGAGGAGAGAGAAGAGGAGAGAGAGAAGGGGATGAGGGATTAATAAAATGGGAGAGAGGTAGGGAGAAAGAGAGAGAGAGAAGTGGGAGAGAGAGAGGGAGAGAGAGGAGAGGGAGGGGTAGATTAAGCAGAGGGAGAGAGAAGTGGAGAAAGAGAGGGAAAAGAGAGAGGGGGGAGGGAGGTTAGAGGGGGAGAGGAGAGGGGAGAGAGTGGGATAGAGTAAGGGAGAGAGAGGGATGAGAGAGAGGGGAAGGTGAGGATGAGAGAGGGGTAGGAGAGAGAGAGGAGAGCGAGAGAGAGGGAGAGAGAGACAGGGGGACACAGAGGAGAGAGGGAGAAAGGGAGAAGGAGAGGGAGAGAGGGGATTGAGGGAGAGATGAGAGAGGGAGACGGGAGTGATGAGAGGGGGAGAGAGACTTGGAGAGCGAGAGGTGTGAGAGAGTGGAGAGGAGGTTAAGAGAGGAGAAGGGGCAGGAGGGAGGAAAGACAGAGAGAGGGTGGGTAGAGTGGGAGGAAAATAAAATGGGAGAGAGGGATAAAAAAAAAAAAAAAAAAAAGGGGGGGGGCGGGGAGAGTGAGAGAGAGAGAGGGGAGAGAGAGGAAAGAGAAGAGAGAGGGGAGAGAGGGGAGAGGGCGATAAGGGGGAGAGTGAGTGGAGAGGACATATAGACAATTGGGGGCGAGGGAGAGACTAAGGGGTGGGATAGAGAGAGTGAGAGAGAGGAGAGAACTGGTGTAGAGGGGAGGTCGAGTGTGGAGGAGAGAGAGGCGGGAGAGAGAGAGGAGGATAGGGGAGGAGGGAGCTAGCGAGTCGTGGAGAGAGAAACGGGGACACAGAGACGGGGGAGAGAGGACAGAGGGGCTAGGGGGAGAAAAGAGGTGGCAGAGAGAGAGAGAGGGGAGGAGAGGATAGGAAGAGAGATGGGGAGACAGAGGTGGAGAGAGCGGAGAAGAGGGGGGAGAAAAGAAGAGAGAGAGAGTGTGGGACGAGAAGGAAGAGAGAGAGAGAGGAGCTGGGAGAGGGGCGATGGAGAGGGGAAGGGGGGCGGGGAGAGATAAGGAGATGGGGATGAGAGAGAAAAAGGAGAGAAGATGGGAGAGGAGGGTAGAGAGATGGGAGAGAAGGGGTAGAGAGGGGGGAGAGAGTAGGAGAGAGCACAGTAGGAGAGAAGGGTGGTGAGAGGGAGGAGAGAGAGGAGAGTGAAAGCGGGAAAGAGATAGTGAGAGAGAGTGGGGAGAGAGAGGGGAGAGAGGAAGTGAGAAGAACAGGGGGAGTGAGAGGGAAGAGAGAATGAGTATGATGAGATGCGGACAGGGAAATTTGGACAGCAATGGGGGGAGAGGGGCAGAGAGAGGGGGAGAGAGAGGTGAGCGATTGATAGAGAGGAGAGAGAGGTGGGATGAAAGAGGAGAAATGTGGGAGGTGGAGAGAGGAGAGAGGATAGAGGGAGGAGGAGAGAGGGGGGAGAAGAGAGGGGAGAATGGGGAGAGAGAGGGGGGGGAGGGGAGAGGGGAGAGGAGATGAGAGAGGGGTGGTGAGAGTCAGAGAGAGTGAGGAGGCAGTGAAAATGGGAGAGAGAAGTGGGAGAGATATGTGAGAGGGGAGAGAGAGAGATGAGTTGAGAGAGGAGGGGAGGTAGAGAGAGCAAAAAATGGAAAGAGGAGGGGAGAGAGAGGGGGGAGTGAGGGAAGGGAGGGGGGAGGGAGAGGGGAGAAGTAGGGGGAGGAGAGAAAGCGGGAAAAAAAAAAGAAAATAGAGAGAGAGTGGAGAGGGAAGAGAGGGTGGGAGAGAGAGAGTTAAGGAGAGGGAGGACAGGGAAGGGAAGAGTCAGAGAGAAGAGAGGGGGGAGTGGAGAGAGGAAAGAGGGGAGGAGAGAAAGAGGGGAGAGAGCGAATAGAAAGAGAGAGAGAGAAGGGAGAGGAGGGGGAGGAGGGCGAGAGAGGGGGAGAGAGAGGGGAGGGGAGAGAGGGAGAGAGTGGAGAGAGTGAGGAATGAGAAAGGGGAGAGAAAAGAGGGAGAGAGTGGGGGAGAAGAGAGGAGGGGAGTTAGAGGGGAGAAGGGAGAGTGGATAAAGAGATGAGGCGGGAGAGAGATGGATGGAGAGGGAGAGAAGGACTTGGTGGGGAGATGGTGTGTGAAGAGGAGGGGGGAGAGGGAGGGCGTGGCGAGAGAAGGCGAGAGCGAGGGAGGAGAGGTAGAGAGAAAGTGGGATAGAGGAGAGGGGCAGAGAGGAGTGGGGGTAGAATAGAGGAGAGAGAGAGGTGGGAGAGAGAGAGATAGAGTGAGAAGATACGAGAGAGAGTGGAAGAGAGGGGGGGATGAGAGAGGTGAGAGTGAAAGTGAGGGTGGTGATTGAGAGGGGGAAAAAGGGGGGAGGGGGGATAGAACTGGAGAGAAAAGGGGAAGAGGGGGATTTGAGAGAGATGGGGAGATGAGAGAGGTAGAGAGAGATAGGGGGGAGAGGGGGTGAGAGTGGGAGAGAGAGGAAAGAAGAGAGAGGAGAGAGACAGTGGAGAGAGAGACGTGGGAGAGAGAGACAGGAGAGAGAGGGGTAGAGAGAATAGGGGAGAGAGAGAGGGCAATTAGAGGGATATAGTGGGGGATTGAATGGAGAGAAAGAGAGAGAGATAGGGAGAGGGACAGAGGGGTAAAGAGAGGGCAAGGGAGAGATGGGGCGAGAGAGTGTGGGGCGATGGAGAGTGCAGTAGAGAGAGAGAAGGGGAAAGTGGAGTAGGAGGAGAGAGGCAGAGAGAGGATGTGCGTCTGAGAGTGGGTGGAGAGAGTGGATAGACGAGATTTAGAGAGGCGGGAGAGAGAGTGAGAGAGGGGGAGAGAGAGAGGAAGAGAGCAAGGGTGGAAAGAGAGGGGGTGAGAGCGGGGAAAGAGAGAGTCGGGAGAGAGAGAGAGGAGAGAGAAGGAGAGAGACTGGGAGAGAGAGTGACGGGGGGAGAGACATAAAGGGGGAGAGAGGCCAGAGGGGGTGAGGAGAGAAGAGAACAGAGAATGCGGGCGTGACGGGAAGAGAGAAAGGGGGGATAGAGAGTCGGGGGAGAGAGAGGGGAGAGTGATGGGTGACGAGAGAGAGGGGGAGAGAGAGAGGGGGAGAGAGAGAGGGGGAGAGAGGGGTCGGATGAGAGAGTGGATGAGAGAGAGATGGGAGAGAGAAGAAGACGGGGAGAGAGAGAAACCGGGGAGAGAGAGCGACATAGAGGGGGGGGGAGGGGGGAAGTGAGGTGAAGAGAGGAGAGAGGGGGGGTGAGAGAGAGAGCGAGAGAGGAAGAAAGAGAAGTTGAGAGGGGGAGAGGGAGGCGGAGGAAGGAGGGAGGAGAGAGAGAGAGAGGAGAGGAGGGAGGAAGAGGAGAGGGGTAGGAGATGAGAGAGAGAGGGGTGGTGACAGAAGAAGGGGGTAAGGATTGGGGGGAGCTTTGCGAGAGATTGAAAGAGAGGGAGATAGAGAGAATGAGAGAGGGCGATGGAGGGCGAGAGAGAGAGAGTAGGGGAGATAGAGAGGGGACGAGAAACGTGGAGAGATATGGGGAGAGAGACGGAGAGAGAGAGAGAGAGAGGGATGGATGAGAGAGAGATAGAGAGGGGTGCAGAGAGAGGGGGAGGGGGTGGAGAGAGAGGGGGGGGCAGAGTGGGGAGAAAAAGACGAGGAAAGAGGGGGAGAGAGATAGACGTGGATGAGGTGAGGAGAGGGGTAGGATATAGGGGAGAGAGGTGGGAGAGAGAGGGAGAGCGGGATATTGAAAGAGAGAAGGAGAGAGAGAAATTGCGAGAGAGAGGGGTAAAGAGAGGGCAAGAGAGATAGGGGAGAAGAGGGTCGAGTGGAGGGGGAGAGAGAGAGTGGGGGTGAGAGAGAGTAGGGGAGCGAAGAGAAGGGGAAAGAAAGGAGTTGGAGGAGAGAGAGAGGGGGAGATATGGGAGGAGAGTGGGGAGAGAGAGGGGGATGGAGAGTGGCGGAGAGAGGGGAAGAGAGAGAGGGAGAGAGAGGGGACTAGAGACAGAGAGGAGGAGAGAGAGGGGGAGAGGAGGTAGAGAAGGGGGGAAGAGAGAGGAGAGTGAGGAGAGGGAGAAGAACAGAAGAGAGAGATAGATACTGAAGCAAGATATGGGAGAGAGAGAGAGAGGGGGAGAAAGGGGGAGTGAGTAGTTGGGGAGAGAGAGGGGAGTGAATGAGGGAGAGGAGGGAGAGACAGAGGGGCAGATATTGATAGATGGGATAGGAGAGAGAGGGGGGAGAAAGGATGGAGAGTGAAAGCAGGAGAGATAGAGAGAGAGGGGGGGGGAAGAGAGAGAGAAAGGGAGAGAGAGAGGGGAGGAGAGATGGGGGCAGAGGAGAAGGAAGAGAGAGAGAGAGAGAGAGAGAGGAGAGAGAGGGTGGGTGAGCAGCGAGAGAGCTACGAGAGATTGAAAGAGATGAGAGAGAGAGAGAATGGAGAGGGCGAGCGCGAGGAGCGGCGAGAGAGGAGAGAGGGAGAGAGAGAGAAGGGGGAGACTTGAGAGGGGAGAGGAAAACGGGGAGAGAGAGATGGGGGAGAGAGAGAGAGTCAGAAGAGAGCGGAGGGGACCAGAGAAGGAGCGATGGAGGTGGGGTGAGGGGAGGGGGGGGGAGAGAGGGTCGGTAGGAGAGAGTGGGGGAGTAGAGAGGGTGGGTGAGATGGAGAATGGGAGAGCTAGGCGAGAGGTTGAAAGAGAGAGAGAAGGGAGAATGGGAGAGGGCGAGATGAGGGAGAGAGAGTGGAGAGAAATTATATCAAGGATATCAAACTCTACCCCAGATTTATTAGAGGAAGAATGAATAGAAAGGCAGAATCAAGCCAATTTAAGTATCATATCTATATGATATTAATTCTAAATATAGAATACATCAATGACAGAGGCAATTAGAAGGGACTGGGAACAATAGTTATTGTAAAAATTCCCGAACGACAGATGGGAAAAATTCATATTTTAGGTACATAAATGTTCAATGATGTAAGATCCATAACTAATTCAATTAAAATTTTACATAGATTATATTATTCGAAAACTAGACAGAATCAAATTTTTTCCATTTGTTTTCCCCTTCTGTGACAAATGGTCGACTCAATATGCCACTCATACCACATTCCTTCGTCTCTTGATACAAACTGCATTACATGTTGGAATAATTTTTGGAACTTTTACAGAAACTATTTAACACATTAATTGAACCCCAATACAGAACTGATTATCTTTGGATCAAGGGAAGAGGGAAGTAAACTAACCAATATTCAAGAAGCTCTTCTAAAATTACGGGTTTAATGACAGCAAAAAAACTTAAATCGGGAAAAACGCAACCACGGCCAACGTTCAATATGTGGATTTCAAAATATGTCGAAACGCGTACAATCTTGAAGAAATGAGATTCCTCTTACTAGGCAAGTCACATCTTTAAAGAATTGGGGTCCTTTTATCAACCTTTTGCAAGCATATGGTGAAACATAAAAAAACCTTAGATGAAATGGTTCAGAACCGGGTGAAGGATGGGCAAAAATACGAAATAGGTATCTCTCCTAAATTCTCTTTTCTCTACCTTCTCTTTTTCTTTCAATCTTTCTAGCTTTTCATCTCTGCTCTTTATTTCTTTTGCTATCTGTTTCTACTCGCTTGTCTATTCCGACACTCTTTATTTATTTTTTCTTTCACTGTTCTTTTATTATTAAATTAAAAATACTAAATTGTACAAGAATGGTAATGTGTGTGTATGTATTAGGTACTCAAGGACCACATTATTGTACTTATTTCAAACAAAAATAAAAAGTAAATAAATAAAAGGAATAATACGGTTAGGAATGGTACATTTTATGTCTCATTCCAAACTGTCACTGTCCGTCATGTTGTCACTTGCGGGCGGTGCACCACGGCAGATTCCTTGTATGTGAATACTTGGCCAATAAACGTATTCATTCATTAATAAGTGCAAGGTGTGGCTCCTTTGCAAAGTCGAATCAGGGCTGGGCCTTCACAGTGAATGGCAGGGCCCTTTTTAATATATTTTTTAAATTATACAAATACTTTTATTCAGAAAACAAAAACAGACATACAAAAGGGGAGCAGGATCAAAACTGGCATTGCAACATTTTAACAAAACAACTGTCACATCACTCTCCTCCCCCCCCCCCCCCCCCCCCCCCCCCCCCCCAGGGACATGGATTGGAGGACAGGGCAACTGCTTGTCTCCGTGGCGAGAATGGAGAAAGGAAAACCTGTTCATGCTGCTTCCCACAGAGGTGAAGACCAAACCCTCGAACACCAACAGATCCTCAGTGTGCGTAGAGCATTGTCAACAGCACGGATACAGGGCCCTTCAGCCCAACCTGCCCATGCCCACCAACATGCCCCATTACTTGTCCACTGCCTGCCTTTTAGGCTGTTACACCATCCTGATCCATGGACCTGTCCAAACGCTTTATGAACGCTGTGATGGTCCCTACCTCAACGACCTCCTCCGCAGCTGGTTCGCTATATCCACCACCCTCTGTGTGGACGAAACGTTGCTATTGACGGAGTTCAGCGTAGGTTCACCAGGTTAATTCCCACGATGGCGGGACTGTCATATCCCGACAGAATGGACTGGCTGGACTTGTATACTCTGAAATTTAGGATGAGAACGGATCTTATTGAAACATATACGATTATTAAGGGTTTGGACACGCCAGAGGCAGGAAACATGTTCCCGATGTTGGGGGAGTCCAGAACCAGGGGACACACTTTAGGAATAAGGGGTAAGCCATTTAGAATGGAGATGAGGAAACACTTTTTCACCCGGAGAGTTGTGAGACTGTGGAATTCTCTACCTCAGAGGGTGATGGAGGCCGCTTCTCTGGATGCTTTCAAGAGAGAGTTAGATAGGGCTCTTACAGAGGGTAGAGTCAGGGGATATGGGGAGAAGGCAGGAACGGGGTACTGTGGATGATCAGCCATGATCACAGTGAATGGCGGTGCTGGCTGGAAGGACCGAATGGCGTCTTCCTGCACCTATTGTCTATTGCCTATTGTCTCAGGTTCCTATTAAATCTGTCCCCACTCTCACCTTAAACCTGTGTCCTCTGCTTCTCGATTCCTCTACTCTGGGCAAGAGATTCTTAGCGTTTACCCGATCTGTTGCTCAAGTGCCAGGAGAAAGCAGGCGAAGGTTCGGAATGTTCATGTGGTCTCTTGTTGACATCCTCCAGGTGATTATCCAACGTTTCCCGATTATGGAAGTGTTCGTCAGGGAGATTGGGATTGGGAATACTGAACTGGAAGGCAGAGACTTCAACCAGACCCTGAGCGATGAGGGTGCCCAGTTCAATGACAGCACCTTCTTGTGGCCCTCTGCAGAAAGTACGTTCCGCCCTGGTGATGACCAGGTAGATGACATCTACCACCTTCCCCTCATCGATCATCTCTCTCACATAAAAACACAGAAAATAGATTGCAGGAGTAGGCCAGTTGGAGCTTCTAGACACGATGAATCTGATCTGTCTGTTGGAAGGACAAACAAAATGTTGGGATGTTGTTGGGGATGTTCCCGGTGTTGGGGGAGTCCAGAACCAGGGCCCACAGTTTAAGAATAAGGTGTAAGCCATTTAGAATGGAGATGAGGAAATACTTTTTCACACAGAGAATTGTGAGTTTGTGGAATTCTCTGCCTCTGCCAAGGTGGTGGAGGCCGGTTCTCTGGATACTTTCAAGAGAGAGATAGATAGGGTTCATAAAGATAGCGGAGTCAGTGAATATGGGGAGAAGACAGGAACGGGGTACTGAATGGGGATGATCAGCCATGATCACATTTAATAGCTCGAAGGCCCGAATGGCCGACTCCTGCAAATTTAGTCTACTGTCCATTGTCTAAAAACAGCTCAGACCTCATGTTTCTCAGAGTAAATATAGAAAGGAGGTGCAGGAGGAGGCAATTCAGCCCTTCAAACCAGCACCACCATTCAATCCGATCATGGCTGATCATCTCCAATCAGTACCCCGTTCCTGCTTTCTGCCCATTTCCCTTGATTCCGTTACCCCTAGGAGCTAAATCCAACTTCCTCTTGAATACATCCAGTGAATTGGACTCCACTGCCTTCTGTGGCAGAGATTTCAACAGATTCACAAGTCTCTGGTTGAAAATGTTTTTCCCCATCTCAGTCTTAAATAGCCACCCCTCAGATTCCTATTAAATCTTCCCCCCTTCGTGTTGAACTAAAGTCCTCTGGTCCTACAGTATGTCTCCTTGTCCACTATTCCACAACTCTGGGCAAGATATTTTGTGCATCTATTCCTCTCATGATGTTATACAGCTCTATAACATCTCCCCTCATCCTCCTGCGCTCCAATAGAGACCCAGCCTACTCAACCTCTCCCTCTGGATGAGACCCTCTAGTCCTGGGGATTTAATCACCTTGATGCTCTTCAAGACCCCAACACCTGCTATTGATGGCAAGCTGCTGAATGTGTGTGGACTGTATCTGCCAGTGGTCCCGTCCCTGCTCGGTACGCTCTCTAACTCTGTCTCTTTCCGTTCAGAGGCCGGTACAGACGCGGAGGACCGAGGGTGAAACGCTCACCCAGCATGTGAGTGAGGTGGGCCCGGTCTGGGGGGTGTGAACGGACAGAGAGGGGTTGGAGTGGGAGAGGGGGGACGGGCAAAGAGGGTGCGGTGCGGAGTGCGGGGGGTTGGAGAGAGGGGGGCTGGGGGTGTGGAGAATTCGAGTGAGGGGCCGTTGGAGCACGAACGTTCCCTAATTCTTTGTCTCCTTTCCCGTCTGGGACAGGAGTGCCAGTGAAGATGCGTCAGATGCGTCCGGGCGAGTGTGAGCTGGGACGTCGTGTGCGTTTGTGACCGGGATGGGCAATGGACACAAGGTACCGCAGTGTCATCCAACGTAGCACAGTACAGCACGGGAACAGGCCCTTCGGCCCACCATGTCCGTGCTGGACACGATGCCAAGTTCAGCTCCTCTGCCTGCACGTAACCCATATCCCTCCATTCCCTGCATTTCCATGTGCCCATCACAAAGCCTCTTAAATGCCTCTGTCACATCAACCTCCACCACCACCCCTGGCGGCACATTCCACGCACTCGGGTTCAAGAGAGTTTATCCCAGATTGTCCCAGATAGGACAATGACATTCTTTGCTTCAGCACACAGAATATGGTTGGCATGGATACTGAACAGATCGGTGTGTCCATATACCATTATATAAATATATACACACATGAATAAATAAACAGTGCAAATAAACTGATAATGGGCTATTAATGTTCACAGTTTTGTTTGAGTTGAGTTTAATAGCTCGATGGCTGTGGGGAAGTAGCTATTTATCAACCTGGACGTTGCAGCCTTCAGGCTCCTGTACCTTCTACCTGAAGGTAGCGGGGAGATGAGTGTGTGGCCAGGGTGGTGTGGGTCCGTGATGATGCTGCCAGCTTGTTTGAGGCAGCTCCATCTGTGTAAGAACAATCTGCACACACATCTCCTTTACACTTTCCCCTCTCACCTTAAAACTCTGCCCTCTAGACTTTAACATTTCCACCCTGGGAAAAAGGTTCTGGCTATCTCCGTGCACTTTATGTAATGACACACGTTTATATACTTAATGGTTAGCAAGCAATGAGACCCTGAAGAAGGGCCTTGACCCATTCCTTCTCTCCAGAGATGCTGCCTGTCCCACTGAGTTACTCCAGCATCTTGTGTGTATGTTCGATTTAAACAGCATCTGCAGTTCTTTACTACAAAATAAAATCTTTTCACCGTACCTCAGTACACGTGACAATAAAGTAAATTACTGGTTAACTAAACGTTGATATTAATCGCCCTTAAACAAGTTGATATTATTTAAACTTCTCACTGGGCGGCCACGGTGGGGCAGCGGTAGAGTTGCTGCCTTACAGCGCTTGCGGCGCCGGTGACCCGGGTTCGATCCCGACTACGGGCGCTGTCCGTACGGAGTTTGTACGCTAACTCTTCCTCTGTCTCCCCACTCAGGGACAGCAACTCAGACGAGGAGCACAGATGCAGGCGCTCGGCCGTGGAGGGGTTGGACATGGCACTGAGGGAGGAGAGGTGAGTGGACGTGACGCGCTGGGTCCGTGACTATCTCCGTGCACTTTATGTAATTATGTGAATGACTGTCACACGCGTGTGAAAGGACATTGGCCACATGGATGTACAGGGTCACACACAGCTCAGGGTCACGCATGTGTTTTGGGACTGGACGAAGCTGGGAAGGGTGCAGAGAAGATTTAGTGCTGTAGCGTGATGCAGTGTGATAACAGGCCCTTCGGCCCAACTCGCCCACACCGGCCAACATGTCCCAGCTACACTAGTCCCACCTGCCTGCGCTTGGTCCATATCCCTCCAAACCTGCCTTATCCATATACCTGTCTAACTGATTCTTAAACGATGGGATAGTCCCAGCCCCCCACTTGTAACTAGGACAGAGTCCCCATTGTCCTCGCCTTCCACCCTACCAGCCGTCAGATACAATAAAAAATCCTCCGACATTTCCGCCACCTCAATCGTGATCCCACCAATGGCTACATATTCCCATCTCCTCCCCTGTCTGCTTTCCACAAAGACCGCTCCCTCCGTAACTCCCTAGTCAATTCGTCCCTTCCCACCCGAACCACCCCATCCCCGGGCACTTTCCCTTGCAAACGCAAGAAATGCTACACTTGCCGGTTTACCTCCCCCCTTGACTCCATTCAAGGACCCAAGCAGTCGTTCCAGGTGCGACAGGGGTTCACCTGCACCTCCTCCAACCACATATTTTGCCTCCACTGCTCTAGATGTCAGCTGCTTTTACACGGTGAGACAAGCGTAGGCTTGGCTATCGCTTCGCCCAAACACCTCCGCTCGGTCCGCATTAAACCAACCTGATTCCCCGGTGGCACTCAGCACTTCCAACTCCCCCTCCATTCTGAATCCGACCTTTCTGTCGGGGCCTCTCCATGGCCAGAGTGGAGGCCCACCGTAAATTGGAGGAGCAGCACCTCATATTTTACTTGGGTAGTTTACACCCTGGCGTTAGATGAACATTGACTTCTCTAATTTCAGGTAGTCCCTACTTTCTCCTCCCATTCTCATCTCTCCCTCAGCCCACAGGCTCCACCTTTTCCTTTCTTCTTCCCGCCACCCCCCACCCCCCACCCCCCTCCCCCACACCCACCCTCACAATGATTTCGACCCGAAATGTTACTATTTCCTTCGTTCCATAGATGCTGCCTCACCCGCTGAGGTTCTCCAGCATCTTTGTCTACCTCCTCTGGCAGCTCGTTGCATACATCCTCCACCCTTTGTGTGAAAAGGTTACCCCTCAGATTCCTATAAAATCTTTTCCCCTTCACCTTGAACCTATAGTATGTCCTCTGGTCCACGATTCCCCTACTCTGGGCAAGAGATTCTGTGCATCTACCCAATCTATTCCTCTCGTGATCTTATACACCTCTATAAGATCACCCCTCATCTTCCTGTGCTCCAAGTAATAGAGACACAGTCTACTCAACCTCTCCCTCTAGATCAGGCCCTCTCGTCCTGGGGATTTAATCATTTTGATGCTCTTCAAGAGCCCAATGCCTACTATTGATGGCAAGCTGCTGAATGTGTGGAATTTATCTCCGTCTCTTTCCGTTCAGAGGCCGGCACGGACGCGGAGGAGCGAGGGTGAAACGCTCACCCAGCACGCCAATGAGGTGGGCCCGGTCTGGGGGGTGTGAACGGGCAGAGAGGGTTTGGGGATGGGAGAGAGGGGACGGGCAGAGAGGGTTTGGGGATGGGAGAGAGGGGACGGGCAGAGAGGGTTTGGGGATGGGAGAGAGGAGACGGGAAGAGACGAGGGTGCGGTGAGGGGTGCGGGGGGTGGGAGAGGTGGAGGTGGAATCTCTCCCGACGGGGCGAGACCGGGGTGGCCGTGTCAGAGGGACAGACGGCGGGAGATGCGAAACCGTGGCGTGCGGGGGTCGGAGTGTGGCAGGGACCGGAGGAGGGGGGGGTGGGGGGCTGGAAGCGTCCAGCAGGTCGGGCAGTAAGTGCGGTGGGAGGAAAGGGAGGCGATGTTAGAGCAGGGCCGAGCGGCTGGGAGAGAGGCGGGGAACAGGAGGTCCATTGACCTCGAGGGGCGTGACTTGGTTCTGAAGTCGGCACCATATCCCAGACGGGGGGAAATGAGGTTGCTGTTCCTTCAGCTCTGGCAGTCCCTTGGGAAGAATCCAGGAGTCGGAGGGAGAATGACCTGGAGATTTCGAGTGAGGGGCCGCTGGAGGACGAACGTTCCCTAATTCTTTGTCTCTTTCCCCGTCTTGGACAGGAGTGCCAGTGAAGATGCGTCAGATGCGTCCGGCTGAGTGTGAGCTGGGACGTCGTGTGTGTTTGACCGGGGTGGGCAATGGACACAAGGTACCGCAGTGTCATCCAACGTAGAGCAGTACAGCATTCAAGGGAAACAGGCCCTTCGGCCCACCATGTCCGTGCTGGACACGATGCCAAGTTATTTTCTCCTTTGCCTGCACCTGATCCATATCCCTACATATCCATGTGCCTTATCGCAAAGCCTCTTAAATACCTCACCGCCGCCCTGGCAGCCACATTGCACGCAATCTGCTCCCTCTGGGCAAGAACAATCTGCCCACGCACTCCTTTTAACTTTTCCCTCTCACCTTAAAACTCTGCACTCGAGACTTTAACCTTAACACCTGGCAAAAGATTCTGCCTATTCCTCGCACTTTCATGTAATTATATACGTTTATATACTGGTTAGCAAGAAATGAGACCCTGAAGACGGGCCTCGACTGAAAAAATACGTCGCCCATTCTTTCTCTCCAGAGATGCTTAGTCCCGCTTAGTTACTCCAGCCTCTTTTGTCCATCGTCTATTTAAAAACTGCATCTGCAGTTCTTCACAACAAAATAAAATCTTTTCACACGTGACAATAAAGTTAAATTATTGGTTAAACTAAACGTTGATATTAATCGCCCTTAAACAAGTTGATATTATTTAAACTTCTCACTGGGCGGAGGCCACGGTGGGCAGCGGTTACAGCGCTTGTTGACCGTGGTGACAGGGCGCTGTCTGTCCGGAGTGGTGTACGTTAAACTCTCCCTCTGTCTCCCCACTCAGGGACAGCAACTCAGGACGAGGAAAGTCGCAGGCGATCGGCCGTGGAGGGGTTGGACGTGGCACTGAGGGAGGAGAGGTGAGGGACGTGACGCGCTGGGTCCGTGATGTGTGACTTGTCACACGCGTGTGAAAGGACATTGGCCACACGGATGTTACAGGGTCACACACAGCACAGGGTCACGCATGTCACAAAAATGGCAGGTGTTCTAGGAAATAATACTTGGGGGGAAAGGGTGCAGGACCGTTCCTAGAGAGAAACAAAGATTCCAAGGGGAGAAAGGGATTTCTTTTCTCGTCAGGGACAGTATTATAAAAATTAAAAGCAAAGAAGTACAACGTAGCAAAGATGAGTGTGGAAGCAAGAGGATTGGGTAATGTTTAAAGAACAACAGAAAGATAACCAAAAGGACAATAAGGGGAGAAAAGATGAGGTACGAAGGTAAGCTAGCCAAGACTACAAATCAGGATAGTAAAAAAGCTTCTTTAGGTATGTGAAGAGGAAAAAATTAGTTAAGACCAATGTTTCTTATAGAAACTTCTTAAGGAGTTGGACAGGCTAAATGCAGGAAGATTGTTCCCGATGTTGGGGAAGTCCAGAACAAGGGGTCACAGTTAAGGTTATAAGGGGGAAGTCTTTTAGGACCGAGATGAAAAAAAAAAAGAAAAAACAAGAAAAAAAAAAAAAACGAAAAAAAAAAAAAAAAAACAAAAAAATAAAAAAAAAAAAACAAAAAAAAAAAAAAAATAAAAAAAAAAAAAAAACACATTTCACACAGAGAGTGGTGAGTCTGTGGAATTTTACTTCGGATTCACGTGAGTGACTAGGTGAAGAAGGCCCGCCAGGCGCATGCGTGTCATTAGTCCGCGCATGTCGCACTGAGCGGGCTGGAGGGCACAGCGCCACCAGCGGTAAGTAGAAACTCTGCAGGGTAAGTGTTAAACAACTTTTCCTGCAGGGTATTTAGCTACGTAAAGCTGGCTCGCAAAGTCAGGTGGAGTTACAACATGGACCGGTCCGGGCGGAGAGTGCGCTCCAAGCGCGAGTCTAGCGACGAGTCGCATTCTCGATCGGGTCGGGAGATAGTAACGGGACTCTGGTTCCGATACCGGGGGCCGTTTCACCGTTACCACCAGTTCAAAGTGCTTCCAGGCAGTGCCTGAAAACTCAACAGGCTGTGGCTGCTAAGAGGCACAGCAAGGCCACAAGTTAAAACAAACAGGCCAGTTCTATCTGATGATTCAGATGACGGTGGTGATTCTCCCCCAGGGGCTAAAGAGATGTGGGACAAATGCAAACAGATGGAACACATGCTGCAGCTTTTGGTACAGCAAGGGGCTAAAGCCACAGAGACTCCTCAGGCTGAGTTGAGCAGCAGGGATCCTGGTGAAGAGGATTACCTGGAATACGCCGTAGGGAATTCTTCCAGCGCCTGTTATTTAGGACTGGGGGATGCCTCCCTAGACTATCAAATGGGAGATGTGGGGCAGGATGCAGCTGACCCTATGTCTGGTGTCCCCGCTGATGTGACACACCAGAGCACAAGAGCCTTGCTCCGGGTGTACCGGACATAGCAATGTCTTTTGCTATTCTGGAGGGAACTGGTGTGGCCTATGGAGGAATACCTCGCAACTAATGTAAATTACTTGGTTTCTCACCAGCTGCAACTATCTGTCTTTGTTAATGCAGGAGACAAGCAGCAAATATAAAACACTGTTAACTGTGCTTCATTTAAAAGTGCCAATGGTGAACCAGCTATATGGGCACCCATGAGTCCTTCCATGAGGGGGCAGGAGGTTCGTTATCAGCACGTCTCAAATGGTGGCGGCCACGATCACTGCATTTGGCACCATGTCCGAGGGACCGTGTTATCTCCGTTACAGAAGGATATGTTTAGCTACGATTTGTAACGTCTTTTTCGAAAATTAACTGCATTCGGAAAATTGCCATCAGGCCTACTTTAAATCAAAAATTTGCTGCGCTCTGTAAGGCGACCAACGTCCAGGCACCTGAACTGCTGTTTGGCTCGATCTGGTCAAGCAAATTAGGAGATATTGATGAGGAGGCGTAAACTATGGGGCTAATGAAGCGGCCGCATCTCGTCCGTCTCTTCGGAAGTCGGTGATCGTTTACCGCAGGTTCGATCCGGGTGCTGGGGCCAGCAGAGGGAGGCCAGGGTGGGGCAATGAGGGTTCCACCACGTCAGGTTCCCTACAACCCCAACACGGCCAGACAACAGGGTTTCCAAAACACCACAGAGGTACAGGGACTTATTGGAGGTCGGTTACATTTCTTTTTTTATAACGAATTGGTGTTGTTATAACGTCTGATATCTTTATACTAAATACTGTGCCAGGGTCCACCATTGAGTTTATCTCAGGGATAGATCCTCCTTTCCAGACTAAGCCTAGTAAATGTCTGGTGTTTTCTGTTCCGGAGACTGAGCAAACCAATGTGGAGATTCAGAATTTGTTCCGTAAAGGTGGTGTGATTGAAAAAAACAGTTCATCATCCTCAACAATTTTGTGTCTAATATTTTTCCCAGACCAGAAAAGATGGTGGTTGTCGCGTAATTCTGGATCTCACTCAATTGATTACTTCAGTTCTTTTATAGGCCATTTTAAAATGGACACATTTGTTACCGCAAAGCAGCTGATGTCCCCAGGGTTGTTATATGGCACCATTGATTTACAAGATGCTTATTATTCAGTGCCAATTCATGTTGATTATCGTAGGTACTTGAAATGTTATTGGATGGCACAGCTGTGGCAATATAGGCATTTGCCTAATGGGTAGGTTCTGCACCTAGGTTATTTACTAAATTGGTGAAACCTGTGTTAGGGCAATTGAGGGCCCACAATCACATTGTTAGGCCTATTTGAGATGATATCTTAATTGTTGGCAACACTAAAGAGTCAGCTGCAGCCTCTGTTACAGCAACCAAGAATCTCTTTGAATCATTGTGATTTTTGGTCCATCCACTTAAGTCCAAGTTACAGCCAACCCAACAGATTCAGTATTTGGGGTTTCTTCTGGATTAAGTTCATATGACTTTTTTTAATTACATTACCAGCAGCCAAGTTAGTAGATATTGTTAATGTCTCTATTGGTCTTACACAAACCCTTTATCCTTCCATCCGAGGCGTTGCAAAGGTCATTGGGAAATTGGTAGCAGCCTTTCCTGCAGTACAGTTCGGGCCTTTGCATTATCAACATTTGAAAAGAGCAAGAGAACCAGCATTGAAAACTGAATGCAGGCCATTTTGATCGGCTTATGCAGTTACCCACCACGGCTCTGGCAGAATTGCAGTGGTGGATTGTTAATGTTAGCCAAGCCACCAATTATATTTTGGTGGACGAACCTTCAGTGATCTACATACTGATGTTAGCGCTCTCGGATGGGGGGGGGGGGGGGGGGGGGGGGGCCTTACAATATTTAAACAGAGCTGGCTTGGGGGTAGATGGACTGAGGCAAGAGGACTTGCTTTTTCACACACATGGTATTTAATTACCTGGAGTTATTGGGTGCTTTTTATGGGCTAAAAGCATATGTTTCCACCATGTCAGATTTCCATGTTCAACTCCAGATTGACAACACCACAGCTGTGGCATATATCAATCATATGGGACGAAACATCGATCGTGTTATGTGATAATTTGGCTAATACTATCTGGGATTGGTGCATTTCATGCAACATTCTGGGTTTCGGCCATCTACCTACCAGGCATAGATAATGTGGTAGCAGACCTTAGGTCGAGAAAGTTTAATGACAATATGGACTGGATGTTGAATGTCAGCATATTTCAAATCATTGTTGCCAGATTTGGATTGCAGATATTGACCTCTTTGCATCCAGGTTGAATCACCAGTTGCCTAAA
>JAVHYY010000542.1:30000-42500 GCA_035221665.1 Okamejei kenojei | reverse complement strand
GCTAGTGGGGAAACTGCTAGAGTCAGTTATTAAAGAGAATAGAAGCACATTTGGAAAGTGGTGAAATCATTGGACAAAGTCAGCATAGATTTAAGAAAGTAAATCATGTCTGACGAATCTTATAGAATTTTTTGAGGATGTAACTAGTAGAGTGGATAAGGGAGAACCAGTGGATGTGTTATATCTGGACTTTCAGAAGTCTTTCGATAAGGTCCCACATAGGACATTAGTATGCAAACTTAAAGCACACGATATTGAGTGTTCAATATAGATGTGGATAGAGAATTGGCTGGCAGACAGGAAGCAAAGGGTAGGAGTAAACGGGTCCTTTTCCGAATGGCAGGCAGTGACTAGTGGGGTACAGCAAGGCTCAGTGCTGGGACCCCAGCTATTTACAATAAATATTAATGATCTGGATGAGGGAATTGAATGCAACATCTCCAAGTTTGCGGATGACACAAAGCTGGGGGGCAGTGTTAGCTGTGAGGAGCATGCTCGGAGGCTGCAAGGTGACTTGGATAGGTTGGGTGAGTGGGCAAATGCATGGCAGATGCAGTTTTAATGTGGATAAATGTGAGGTTATCCACTTTGGTGGCAAAAACATGAAGGTAGACTATTATCTGAATGGTGGCCGATTAAGAAAAGGGGAGATGCAGCGAAACCTGGGTGTCATGGTACACCAGTCATTGAAAGTAGGCATGCAGGTGCAGCAGGAAGTGAAGAAAGCGAATGGTATGTTGGCATTCATAGCAAAAGGATTTGAGTATAAGAGCAGGGAGGTACTACTGCAGTTGTACAGGGTCTTGGTGAGACCACACCTGGAGTATTGCGTACAGTTTTTGGTCTCCTAATCTGAGGAAAGACATTCTTGCCAGAGAGGGAGTACAGAGAAGGTTCACCAAACTGATTCCTGGGATGGCAGGACTTTGATATGAATAAAGACTGGATAGACTCGGCTTGTACTGGCTAAAATTTAGAAAATTGAGGGGAGATCTTATATAGATTTACAACATTCTTAAGGGGCTTGACAGGCTAGATGCAGGAAGATTGTTCCCGATGTTGGGGAAGTCCAGAACAAGGGGTCACAGTTTAAGGATAAGGGCCTTAAGGTCTTTTAGGACTGAGATGAGAAAATCATTTTTCACAGTCCTTAGATTCTGGAGTAGTTCCAGAGGATTGGAGGGTAGCTAATGTACCCCCACTTTTTAAAAAGTGATGGAGAGAGAAATCGTGGAATTACAGACCACTTAGTGGTGAATCTGTGGAATTATCTGCCACAGAAGGTAATTGAGGCCAGTTCATTGGCTATATTTAAGAGGGAGTTGGATGTGGCCCATGTGGCAAAAGGGATCAGGGGGTATGGAGAAAAGGCAGGTACAGGATACTGAGTTGGATGATCAGCCATGATCACATTGAATGGCGGTGCAGGCTCGAAGGGCCGAATGGCCTACTTCTGCACCTAAGTTCTATGTTTCTATGTTTCTAAGTGTCCCGGGTGCTTGCCAAGTCTGGCAAAATGGCATGGCTTTCAGGTTGCCCCTCGGGTCTGTGGGTTGCCATTGGCAACTGGGCAACCGCTAATTTCGAGCCCTGTTTTCGATTTAAACAGCATCTGCAGTTCTTTACTGCAAAATAAAATCTTGTCACGGTACCCGTGACGATAATGTAAATTACTGGTTAATTAAACTTTGATATTAATCGCCCTTAAACAAGTTATTATTATTTGAACTTCTTAATAGGTGGCCACGGTGGGGCAGCGGTAGAGCTGCTGCCTTACGGTGCCTGCGGCGCCGGCGACCCGGGATCGGCCCCGACTACGGGCGCTGTGTGTACGGAGTTTGTACGTTAACTCTCCCTCTGTCTCCCCACTCAGGGACAGCAACTCAGACGAGGCGGGCAGACGCAGACGCTCAGCTATGGAGGGGTTGTACGTGGCACTGAGGGCGGAGAGGTGAGTGGAAGTGACGCGCTGGGTCCGTGCTGTGTGACTGTCACACGCGTGTGAAAGGACATTGGCCACACGGATGTACAGGGTCACACACACCACAGGGTCACACATGTGTTTTGGGACTGGACAAAGCTGGAAAGGGTGCAGAGAAGATTTAGTGCCATAGTGTGATAACAGGCCCTTCCGCCCAACTTGCCCACACCGGCCAACATGTCCCAGCTACACTAGACCCACGTGCCTGGACTTGTTCCTTATCCCTCCAAATATGTCTTATCCATATACCTGTCTAACTGATTCTTAAATGATGGGATAGTCCCAGCCTCTGGCAGCTTGTTCCATACATCCACCACCGTTTGTGTGAAAAGGTTACCCCTCAGATTCCAATCATATCTTTTCCGCTTTGCCTTGAACCTACAGTATGTCCTCTGGTCCGCAATTACCCTACTCTGAGCAAGAGATTCTGTGCGTCTACCTGAGCTATTCCTCTCATGATGTTATACACCTCCATAAGATCATCCCTCATCCTCCTGTGATCCAAGGAATAGAGACAGAGCCTGCTCAACCTCTCCCTCCAGATCAGAACTTCTACTCCTGGGGATTTAATCACCTTGATGCTCTTCAAGAGCCCTACGCCTACTATTGATGGCAAGCTGCTGAATGTGTGTGGACTGTATCTCCCAGCGCCGTTCCTGCTCCGTACGCTCTCTAACTCTGTCTCTTTCCGTTCAGATGCCGGCACGGACGCGGAGGACCGAGGGTGAAACGCTCACCCAGCATGTGAGTGAGGTGGGCCCGGTCCGGGGGGTGTGAACGGACAAAGAGGGGTTGGGGGTGGGAGAGAGGGGATGGGGCAGAAAAGTTGCGGTGAGGGAGGGCGTGCGGTGAGGGTTGCCGGGGTGGGAGAAGGGGGAGCGAGGATGTGGAGTATTTGAGCGAGGGGCCGCTGGAGGATGAACGTTCCATGAAGCCAAGTAGATGTCCTCTGCCTGCACGTGATCCATATCCCTCCATATCCCTCCCATATCCCTCCATATTCCTCCATATCCCTCCATATCCCTCCATATCCCTCCATATCCCTCAATATCCCTCCATATCCCCCCATATCCCTACATATCCCTACATATCCCTGTGCCTATGTCAAAACCTCTTAAATGCCTCTATCATATCCACTTCCACCACCACCCCTGGCATCACATTCCACGCAATCAGCACCCTCTGTGTAAGAACAATCTGCCCACATATCTCCTTTAAAACGTGTCCCCTCTCACCTTAAAACTCTGCACACTAGACCTTAAAACCCTGGGAAAAAGGTTCTATCAACGTGCACGTTTATGTAATTATGTACGTTTATATACTGGTTAACAAGCAATGAGACCCTGAAGAAGGGCCTTGATCCTAAATGTCACCCATTCCTTTCCCCAGAGATACTGCCTGTCCCACTGAGTTACCTCAGCATCTTGTGTCTATCTTCGATTTAAACCAGCATCTGTAGTTCTCTGCTACAAAATAAAATCTTTTCACCGTACCTCGGTACACGTAACAATGAAGTAAATTAACTAAACTTTGATATTAATCTCCCTTAAACAAGTTGATATTATTTAAACTTCTCACTGGGCTGCCACAGTGGTGCAGCGGTAGAGTTGCTGCCTTGCAGTCAGCGGCGGAAATCGCTATCAATGAGGGGGCGGCTTCTTGATGGCCGGGCGCTCGCTCATTCGCACACACACACACACACACACACACACACACACACACACACGCAAGGCTTCGGCCATGGCCCCTGTGGACGGTAACATCGGGAGCTGACCTGGTTGGTGATCGAATCCGAACACCAGATATATCAGCTTCGTCCGCCCCGAATCGTGGGGCTTGAAACGGCCCGTTCGTGGGACCTTTCATCACCCGACGCGGCAGAAAACATGGCCGGCGGGGGCTTCAACGTTGGGAGCCTCGATCGCCTTGATGCAGCAGTTTTATTTCAAGCCGTGCCAGGCGAAGAAAGGCCCCGCGAGCGGTCCGATTCAGCCCTTAGAAAACGTCTGATTCCCGCTTGGCTCTTTCAAAAGCTACAAAGTGATAAATAACACTTAAAGAAATAAAACTGACACAAATAAAGGCAAACAAAATAATCAACCTTGGAGGGGGAGAGAGAGAGAGAGATGGGAAAAATATACTAAATAACGTGAGTAAACGTGAATGAGGTATTTTACTTTGCAGTCACGTGAGTGACTTCGTGAAGACCCCGCCAGCATGTATGTGCAACATATCGTCCACCGGCAAGTTTAAAACAAACCTACAGGTAAGTATCCTCTAACCTGGAGTGGTTTTGGGCACTCTGTTCTTGTCGCATTTACAGAGTACCCCACGGGCTCGATGACCATGGACAAATCTCGAGCGAAGAAACGGGGCCGCTTCCAAACAGACTGCAGAGGACCGCTGGACCGTGGGCAGTCAACAGCGGCCGACTACACCTGAGCTGGCCGTTGAACAAGCGGCAGCTCCCGACTTCACTCCGCAACAGACCGCAGGAACACCTCGGACTGGCGGCATAGTCTGCCAGAAATCGGCAATCCCGTTGACTCGGCAGGGTCCGGGCTACACCACCGGTCGTTCGCGGGTAGCCACGGCGTTCGATTATCCCGCATGGAGCGGATGGTGGAGCAGTTGCTCCAACGTGACCTATTCCAGCAGGAGTCCGGTCACCGTGGGTCTCCTAGCAGACCCATGGCAGTGCCCTTTACAGGGCTGCCAAATGTCTCACCCACTTCGCAGGAGAGCATAAGGAGTCAGGTCTGGGCGGAAGAATCCGACGTGCTGGGGGTGCAGGAAGAGGAGCTACTGGGGATGGTATCCAAGTTTGTGATACCATCACAGAAGGGATTGCCATCACAGCCACAGCTGGCAGCAAGTATGAATTACTTAACGACTCACCAGCTGCAAGAGCAAGTCATGAACGACACTACGGCCAGTACCTAGCTCCGGAGAACTGTATATCTCCCAATGTGCCTGTGGGAAATAAACCCATCTGGGAAACTATCAGTCCGGGCATTAGGACCCAAGAGGTCAAAATGCAAAAATATATTCAAACTACTGGCCTCGGGTATTACAGCGTTTGCCTGGTCAGTGGACGGGAAAGACATGTCGGAGGAGCAACAGGATGCTCTGGCACTCTTCTCCAATGTCCAATTTGAGATAAATTGCTTTAGGAAGAGTGCCATCCGACCTGCACTGAACCCGAAGTTCACAGGGTTGTGTAGAACCAGCAGTGCACAGCCGCCTACTCTGCTGTTCGGGGCTAACCTATCTAAACAGGTCAAAGACCGCGATCATGAGGCAAAAGCGGTCGGTATGATCACGGTGCCGACCGCTACAATGTCCTCTTTCAGTCGACGGCAGCACCCCTACGCAGCCACCACCAGGGTCTGCTATCACGGCGAAAGAGCAGCTGGTGAAACCTTAAAGGCCGCACAACCCTCATAAAGGTATTTTTTAGGCCATGCCCCACAGTGGCCTTCGTGGAAGATGCGCCAACCACAGCGCCTCCACCTCCCAAGAACCAAGGATGGAAGAAGCCAACCCAGTGCCACCGGTAACCATGGAGGTGGGTGGGTCTGGTTGCCCTGGGAACATCGCATGTGTAACCTCACAAGTCGGGGGCAGGTTCCACTTGTTCCGGGATGCATGGAGTTCTATAACTTCTGGACTTTTCATACTGCACTGTATTCAGGGATACAAACTTGAATTTGTTGACAAAACTCCTCCTACCGGTTCAACATGTACCTAACCGGAAATTTGTGCTTTCGCAAAAAGAGAAAGTGGAAGGTCACGCAGAACTACTTAGATTATATTCTTTTTTTGTTTTTATAGTCAAATTTTATTAGAGGCATGTACATATCCTAGTCCAAACCATTACAAACTTTGTTAAACGGTTACATATTAAATATTCAGGATTCCAAGGACTCCACCACCAATGTAGCAGGAGTCTACATTTATCGGTTACATATTAACATTGACTCTAATTATTATTATTTATTTTTTTAATATAGAAAAAAAGACACATAAAATAAACTAACCATAATACAACTTAGGAGATAGGTCCGTAGGTAAGAAAACAAAACTATTCGTTTAGTCCTGGGTTCAAGCTTCCGTCAAGCCTCAGCGCCGGCCCATTCTACCCCTTCAAATAATCAATGAACGGCGACCATATTCTAATAAATAATTCAGGTTTGTCAATTAAGACAAAAATCTAATTTTTTCCAGATTTAAGGTCTCCGACATCTCCATAATCCACATTTTAATTGTAGGGGATGCAGGGTTTTTCCAAAATTTTAATATTAGTTTTTTCCCAGTTGTTATACTCTAATCCAGGAAATTTTAGGTATTGTTCAGATATGCCCAATATTATTAATTTAGGATCGGGATCCAGTTGAATATTAACCACTATCGAAATAATTTTAAAAATATCCACCCAGAATGTTTTAATTTTTATACAGTTTACAAAGGTATGGATTAAATTAGCCGCAGAGTATTGACATTTATCGCAGATAGGAGAGATATTAGGAAAAATTCTATTTAATTTTGTTTTAGAATAATGCAATCTGTGTAATATTTTAAATTGTATTAAAGAAAGTCTGGCGTTTAACGAACATTGATGTATATGTTGTAGGCTTTCATCCCAAATATCTTTCGTTATGGGTTGAACTAATTCATTTTCCCATGCTTGTCTATGTGATTCCGTCGACGGATTCTCGCTATTATATTAAAAATATATGATATTAATTTGACTGTGTTGGGATGTTTATTCAAACATTCATCTAGAATCTCTGGCTCTCTAATTCTGTATTCTTGTGTATGTGATTTAGCATAATCTTTCAATTGTAAAGAACTGCAGAGAGTTCCAGAGACCCACCATTCTCTGTGTGAAAAAAGTCCTTCTCATCTCCGTCCTAAAGGATTTCCCCCTTATCCTTAAGCTGTGAGCCCTTGTCCTGGAACTCCCCAAAATCGGGAACAATCTTCCTGCATCTAGCCTGTCCAACCCCTTAAGAATTTTGTAAGTTTCTATAAGATCCCCTCTCAATCTCCTAAATTCTAGAGAGTATAAACCGAGTCTATCCTGTCTTTCTTCATGAGACAGTCCTGACATCCCAGGAATCAGTCTGGTGAACCTTCTCTGTACTCCCTCTATGGCAATAACGTCCTTCCTCAGATTTGGAGACCAGAACTGTACGCAATACTCCAGGTGTAGCCTCACCAAGACCCTATACAACTGCAGTAGAACCTCCCTGCTCCTATATTCAAATCATTTTGCTATGAAAGCTAACATACCATTCGCTTCCTTCACAGCCTGCTGCACCTGCATGCCTACTTTCAATGACTGGTGTACCATGACACCCAGGTCTCACTGCATCTCTCCTTTTCCTAATCGGCCAACATTCAGATAATAGTCTACTTTCCTGTTTTTCCCACCAACGTAGATAACCTCACATTTATCCACATTATACTGCATCTGCCACCCAGCCTATCCAAATCACCTTGCAGTCTCCTAGCATCTGCCTCACAGCTAACATTGCCCCCCAGCTTAGTGTCATCCGCAAACTTGGAGATATTGCCTTCAATTCCCTCATCCAGATCATTAATGTATATTGTAACTAACTGGGGTCCCAGCACGGACCCTTGCAGTACCCCACTAGTCACTGCCTGCCATTGTGAAAAGGACCCGTTTACTCCTACTCTTTGCTTCCTGTTTGCCAGCCAGTTCTCTATCCACATCAATACTGAACCCCCAATGCCGTATGCTTTAAGTTTGTATACTAATCTCTTATGTGGGACCTTGTTGAAAGCCTTCTGGAAGTCCAGGTACACCACTTCTACTGGTTCTCCCCTATCCACGCTACTAGTTACATCCTCGAAAAATTCCACAAGATTCATCAGACATGATTTGCCTTTCGTAAATCCATGCTGACTTTGTCCAATGATTTCACGACATTCCAAATGTGCTGCTATCCCATCTTTAATAACTGACTCTAGCAGTTTCCCCACTACCAGTGTTAGACTAACGTCTGTAATTCCCCGTTTTTCCCTCCCTCCCTTCTTAAAAAGAGGTGTTACATTTGCTACCCGCCAATCCTCAGGAACTACTCCAGAATCTAAGGAGTTTTGAAAGATTATCACTAATGCATCCACTATTTCCGGAGCTACTTCCTTAAGTACTCTGGGATGCAGCCTATCTGGCCCTGGGGATTTATCGGCCTTTAATCCATTCAATTTACCCAACACCACTTCCCGACTAACCTGGATTTCACTCAATTCCTCCTTTGATCCGCGGTCCCCTGCTATTTCCGGCAGATGATTTATGTCCTCCTTTGTGAAGACGGAACCAAAGTAGTTATTAAATTGGTCCGCCATATCCTTGTTCCCCATGATCAACTCACCTGTTTCTGACTGCAAGGGACCTACATTTGTTTTAACTAATCCCTTTCTCTTCACATATCTATAAAAATGTTTGCAGTCAGTTTTTATGTTCCCTGCCAGTTTTCTTTCATAATCTATATTTCCTTTCCTAATTAAGCCCTTTGTCCTCCTCTGCTGGCCTCGGAATTTCTCCCAGACCTCTGGTAGGCTGCTATTTCTGGCTACTTTGTACACATCATCCTTTCCTTTGATACTATCCCTGATTTCCCTTGTTATCCACGGATACACTACCTTCCCTGATTTATTCTTTTGCCAAACTGGATGAACAATTGTTGTAGTTCATCCATGCAGTCTTTAAATATCTTCCATTGCGTATCCACCGTCAACCCTTTTAGAATTGATTATAACCATATAACAATTACAGCACGGAAACAGGCCCTCTCGGCCCTTCCAGGGACAGGGAAGCTGGTCAGAGTTGATGGGAAGATGGATGGAGCCAAATACTGGGTAATCTTGGAAGAAAACCTGTTAGAGGCTGGGGCGGAGGTTCACCTTCCAGCAGGACAACGACCCTGAACATACAGCCAGAGCTATAATGGAATGGTTTAGATCAAAGCATATTCATGTGTTAGAATGGCCCAGTCAAAGTCCAGACCTAATACCAATTGAGAATCTCTGGCAACACTTGAAAATTGCTGTTCACAGACGCTCTCCATCCAATCTGACTGAGCTTGAGCTATTTTGCAAAGAAGAATGGGCAAAAGTTTCTGTCTCTAGATGTGCAAAGCTGATAGAGACATACCCCCAAAATACTTGCAGCTGTAATTGCAGCGAAATGTGGTTCTACAAAGTATTGACTCAGGGGGGCAGAATACGTTTGCACGCCACACTTTTCAGTTTTTTTATTTGTAATAAAATTTGGAAACCATGTAGCATTTTCCTTCCACTTCACAATTATGCACCACTATGTGTTGGTCGATCACGTAAAATCCCAATAAAATACATTTACGTTTGTGGTTGTAACGTGACAACATGTGGAAAAGTTCAAGGGGTATGACAAATTTTTGCAAGCCACTGTAGGTGCAGCAAGGGTGGACACTGATATCTTTAAATCTCATTCTTGGAACTTGGAAAACTTTATTGTCATTCAGACCTTGCGATCTGAACGAAATTTTGTTGCCTGCAGTCATTCATATAGTAAATAACAAGACACCGGGTGATGTAAATAAGTCCCGCGCTTGAACCGCGCTCCGCGAGTGGGCCGGTTCAACTCCGCGGCCCGGGGCGGTCGAAGCTGCCGAAGCTGCCGCCCTCCAGTCCAGCGGATGCAGCTGTTGCCGCGGGAGCTCCGGAAAAACAGGTCACCAACCTGTGACCTGCGAGTTCCCGACGATGTCGTCCACTGGGCCCGCGGCCGGGCCTCCAAAGTCGCCGCCACCGCCACCGGAAAGCCGCCACAGCTCCGAGTCGGGCCGCCGGAACGCCTGAACCCGCCGCAGCCCCGATTTCGGCCAGCCGCGCGTTGGTAAGTCCTGACTGGCTCTACCTCCGGAGCCTCGGGTCGGTCGCAGTTAAAGTTGGAGGCCGCCAGCTCCGCGATAGGCCTCAGCGCAGACGGAGACGGAGACGGGGGATACGACAAGAAAAGTCGTGTCCCCCCAAACGGAAGAGACTAAGAACGTTTCTCCCACCCCTCCCACACACATACACTACATAATAACTCAAACTAACACTAAAAACAAGACAAGAAAACAACAAATAAAAAGAAAAACAGACGGACTGCAGGCGAGCCGCTGCTGCCAGGGCAGCGCCACCATTCTATCAGGGCTGCGCCTACATCAGCGGTGAGGATGGTGGAAGCTCCTATGGACCACATCTTGCAAAATCCTTGGTCTAATGAAACAACTTTTCAGCGGTTTTATAATAAACCTGTGGCCATGCCTGAGATATTTGCAGACACTATTTTAAGTTCTATATTATAATTTTCCGCGAAGTTAAGGGTAATTATTATTGTTTGTTAAATAAATACATTATTGTTTTTTCAGCACTGTTTCAAGTCTGAAATACGTTAACATACTTCCTCCATTGGTTATTATGGCAGTGTGTGAGCATGGACTCGTTCCAGGGCATGAAATCCCAGAGCTTTGAAGTCTTCACAAAGTCACTCACGTGACTCCGAAGTAAAATAGTAAGATTAAACGAGAACTTACCAGTTCGAAGTTTGATCCTTATTTTATGAGGAGTTACAATGAGGGATTTCGTGCCCTCCGCTCCCAACCCTCTATTATAAGGTCAACTGGTATGTTAGTTCTCTTATCTTACTATCTTCAGTGAACTGTACTATCTGTGATTTTACACCGCTGCTTTGAAGAATGTGCGCATCCGTGCTGGCGTGCTTCACGAAATCCCTCTTCGTAACTCCTCATAAAATAAGGATCAAACTTCAAACTGGTAAATTCTCATTTCATCTTACTATTTACCTGCAAGCCAGCCAGGACACCCGTTCGACCAGATCCTTTAATGACCTTACCCGTTTAAATCCGATACCAGTTTAAATCTTTCCCATCCACCAATACATCCAATTTGTTCAAATAGTGATTGTACCCGCATCAGACAGTTTTAATAAATTATCCGTGAATACCTTCAGTAATACTTGAAGGTGAAAACACAATTGGTGACACATTGTGTTTAAGACTATGTTTATAGAGACATTTAACAAAACACTTACAAGTGACTGCCACCGTCTCGCAGAAAGCAGAGATTTTAATAGAATTTCAAAATCCGGTTTACAAAACGGGGGGGGGGGGGGGCGGAGATTGTCCCCCCCCCCCCCCTCTCAAAACATGGGAGGGACGTGTCCCCCGGGATTTCCGCCCATGGTTACAGTGCTTGTGGCGACGGTGACCCGGGTTTGATCCCGACTATGGGCGCTGTCTGTACGGAGTCTGTACGTTAACTCTCCCTCCGTCTCCCCTCTCAGGGACAGCAACTCAGACGAGGAGGTCAGACGCAGGCAGTCGGCCGTGGAGGAGTTTACGTGGCACTCAGGGTGGACAGGTGATGGAAGTGACGCGTTGGGTCCGTGCTGTGTGACTCTGTCACACATGTGTGAAAGGACATTGGCCACACGGATGTACAGGGTCACACACTGCACAGGGTCACGCATGCGTTTTGGGACTGGACGAATCTGGAAAGAGTGAAGAGAAGGCCCTTAAGCTCAACTTGGCCACACCGGCCAACATGTCCCAGCTACACTAGTCCCACCTGTGTGCACTTGGTCCATATCCCTCCAAACCTGTCCTATCCATGTACCTGTCTAACTGTTTCTTTTTATTTTATTTTTTTGATTAGATTCTTTACTTGTCATTCAGACCTTTAGGTCTGAACGAAATTTCGTTCCCCTGCAGTCATACATATATATTTGTTTGTTAATGACAGAAACACACAATAAACACAAATTTAACATCCACCACAGTGAGTTCACCAAACACCTCCTCACTGTCTTAAAGTCTCTGTCTCTTCCCTCTTTGTTTCCCTCTGCGCCGAGGTGATCCAGGCTTCAGATATTGTGACCCCACCGGGCGATGTCAATCCCGCGGCACAACCGAGCTCCGCGAGTGGGCCGGTTCAACTCCGCAGCCCGAAGTGGTCGAAGTTGCCGCCCTCCAGACCAGCGGACGAAGCTGTTGTTGCGGGAGCTAATAAAAACAGGTCACCAACCTGTGAGCTGCGAGCTTCCGACGATGTCATCCACTGGGCCCGCGGCCGATTCCACCGGGCCCGTGGTCGCGGTAAGGCCGCTGCAACTGCCGCCGCCACCGCCACCACTCCGGGACCGAGTCGGGTCGCCGCTGCTGCTGCTGCAGCCGCCACCACCGCTGCTGCTGCTGGAACCGCCCCGGGACCAGGCCGGGCCGCCACCACCGCTGCTGCTGCTGGAACCGCCCCGGGACCAGGCCGGGCCGCCACCACCGCTGCTGCTGCGGGAAACCGCTCCGCGACCGAGTCGGGTCGCCGCTGCATCGGATGGACCGGGCATTGTCGACCACTCTGTGTAGTCTCCCTCGTTGATGGGCATTCCAGTCCACGAGTCGGGGGGGGGGGGGGGGGGGGGGGCGGGAGGGAGTGGGTTGGAGAA
>JAVHYY010000542.1:0-25000 GCA_035221665.1 Okamejei kenojei | reverse complement strand
GATCACCTACGACGACTGCCCCCGCCATATGAATCCCAGCCCCCAAATATACCCCCATCAGCGCCGGCTGCATCTGCCCAGGAGGTCCCACTAAGCCAGAGCGAATCGGCAGTAAACCTGTCCGCTCCTGTCTCAGAAGAGACAGATAGTAGAGAATCACGGAGAGTAGAGAGAAGAAACAGGGTGAAAGAAACTGTGATTCAAACATAGAACGTGAAGGAGAGAGCCAGTCAGATAAGGAAGAGGAAATAAAAAGTGAGGACGAGAATGGGACGGGTGTCCCAGGCAGTAGTCGGATGACGCGATCTCAAACGAGGGCAGCCGAACAAAGATCAGACCGATCTGTTCAAATGAAGCCCCTAAGGGAGGTCCCGTTAGGGGGAAAAAAAGGGGGGATGGGACTTGTAAATGTGCCTCTCACCAGTATGGTGAGGAACTTTAAAAAGGAGATGAAAAGTTTATTGGAAGACCCCTTGGGACTGGCTGAACAAATAGATCATTTCCTAGGGCCAAATATATGTACATGGGAAGAAATGATGTGGAATTCTCTGCCACAGAAAGTAGTTGAGGCCAGTTCGTTGGTCATATTTATTCGATGTGGCCCTTGTGGCTGAAGGGATCAGGGGTATGGAGAGAAGGCAGGTACAGGATACTGAGTTGGATGATCAGCCATGATCATATTGAATGGCGGTGCAGGTTCGAAGGGCTGAATGGCCTGCTCCTGCACCTAATTTCTATGTTTCTATGTTTCTATGAAAAATATTGAGTTGTTTCAAACAATCTCATTGAAGTAAGAATGGAACTAATGTGTTGTGTGTGTAAAAACCGGTTTTGTATGAATGAGGAAGTTTATATATGTGATAGGTTTGTTTGCTGTGGGCCACATGCTGTAAGGGTATGTGTGTGTGTGTTCCTTTAAGAAATTGTAAGCAATGGGGGAGGTTATTGTAAGGTAACGGACAACGCTTTGTATCATCGCAACTTAAAAAGGGGAAGTTGGAAAATGTAGGTTGCTTGGCTTCTATAGATTTCTTTTCAGTAAAGTTAATTTGGAAAATTGTTAGTCGTATGTATTTAAACTAGGAATTGGAATTTGGGAATTGTAGGGAGAATGGTTTGAACAAAATTAGAAATAAGTTAATTGCTGAACAACAAGCAGCTTTTATGGTTTGTTTAGATAAACATTCTGGTTGGAGAAGGGTAATAAATTGATGGGGCCCAGGGAAAAAAAGGAGTTGGCAGACAATGATATCAATAATGGGAAGTTTTGTTTACTTCAGAAGAAAGACAGATGGTCAGACAGGCAGGAATAAAAGTCTGGGATAAGGGGTTGCAGCTCAAGCGGGAGCAGCAGATGCGGGAGCAGTAAAATATCCCATTACTGCGCCGGATTGGAGTAACCAAACAGAAGAAGTATGAGAGATCTCAGGGAGATAATAATCAAGGGAATCAGAGAAGCCGTTTCCCAAGGGACAAAATTTCGAATGGGCTTTTGAAAATCAGCAGAACAAGGACGAACCTCCGACAGTGTTCTTACAAAGGTTGAGGAGGAATGTCCAGCAGTATTCGGGGATATAGCCTGATTCACACGCAGGTCAGCAATTGCTAAAGGTTACTTTTGTAACCAAATCATGGCCAGACATTAGAAAGAAACTGGAAAAATTGGAAGATTGGAATGACAAACCATTGAATCAATTGTTAACAGAGGCTCAAAAGGTATATGTAAGACGGGATGAGGAAAAACAGAAGGGAAAGGTAAAAATAATGTTGCAAGCAGTACAGCAAAGAGTACAGGAGGGGGAATCGAAGGTGATAGAAGGCCGGGTGCTCATGGAGACCGGGGAATGGGAAGCGGTAGTATTAGAGGACGAGGAAGAGGTGAATGGAGGGACCGAAGTTGGGGTCCCCGGGAAAACAAGGAACAAGGATCAGGAGGGTGGTACACGGGGCCATCCTGGTGTTACTATTGTAACGAGGAGGGTCATTTCAAGAGGGAATGTCCCAGGCTACGACGGGAGGTGCAGTCGTACACACTCATGGAGGAAGAATAGGGAAGTCGGGGGTCCTGCTCCCTGGGGTGTATGGGATACACACGGGAACCTCTGGTAAACTTGAAATTAGGACCCCAGGGAGAGGATATGGTATTTATGGTAGATTCGGGAGCAGAGAGATCGAGCGTAACTAAGGTACCAGAAGGAATGAGATTGGGTGAAAAACAAGTTAGAATCTCAGGGGTAGAAGGGAAAGTGATGACTGCCCCCGAGGTAGAAGGGGTGGTGGTAAAATATGAGGATCGAGAAGTCAGTGGAAGATTTTAAAAGGAAGGTGAATAAATTTGCAAAGGAGGATAAACTATCTGAGAAGTAAGATATTGAGTTTAGAATGAGAAAGAAGGCAGATCAGAAAGGATTAAAGTGGGAAGCAGAGGGATAAATTGATGAGACTGCTTTAGAAAGAAAGAGCGTGAAAAAGGAAAGACAATGTTGTCAGTAACAACAGACCTGGTTGAAAAGTCTGAAATAAGTGATGCACCAACACACAGTGAGTCCTGTGACAGAGCCAAACAGGGGCCAGAGATTCCATGCCAATAATAAATGTATTTGGGAGAGTGTTTTCTCAAATGCCCTATCAGGAGTGAAATAAATCTGGATCTAAGCCCAGACAAGGCTTGTAAGGAGATAGGTAATGGATAAGGTGTGTTGGGGATGTGAACAGGTACGATAATCAGGAAATAATAATAATAATAACAATAATAATAATAATAATAATAATAATAATAATAATAATAATAATAATAATAATAATAATAATATTAAGATAATGGTGAACATAGTTATGGTAAGAACATTAAGAAGAGGTATTAAATACACCTAGGCTAGCTGCGGCAGCGTTTTAAATACTAGCGCCGTGTTTTTAATCAGATGTTGTAGGCAGATTTGGAAGGTGTTGATATAGTATGTGAGTTGGTTTGTTCCACAAGTGAGGAGCAATGTGAGAGAGAGACATTGTAATTATCTTGGAAAAGGTGGCACAGGAGGTCATGATGTATCAAGGAAGAAGTTTTTGTTTTGTCAGCGGCAGGTAGAATATTTTGGACGAGTAATATCTAAAGAAGTAAAAGCTATAGCGCAGGATCAAATTGGAAGCTTGCCTGCAATCTTGCTTAGCTCAATTGGCAGAAATTAAGGCTTTAAGAGCAGCATATGTACATGGAGTCTGGCACATGTTTGGAGCAGTAGGGAAACAGAAAGGCTTTGAGAAAAGCAACGGAGACGCCATGCAAAGTTAGCAGAGTCCCCCTATGAAATGTTGTTTGGGTTACCTTATTTGGAAAAGATAGAAGGAATACCCACCATAGAGGGCAGTGATGTATTCTTAAGGAACTATTTACTGGCAGTATCTCGTTCCCTTACAGAATTAAAAGCTAAAGGACTATTGGCTCAAAGACCACCACTCGACTTTCCAATACATGCTGTAAAGGCCGGCGACTGGGTACTGGTCAAGAATTGGAAGGAGGAGAAACTCCAGCCCAGGTGGACCGGACCGTACCTAGTATTACTGACAACCGAGACAGCAGTACGAACAAAAGAAAAAGGGTGGACCCACGCAATCCGGGTTAAAGGACCCGTTGATCCACCCGTCCCTGATGAGGAGGAACAGTGGATGGTGAAGCCAGGAAGCAAACCCCTAACAGTAATTTAAAAAAAAGCATTGAATGTATAACTGACAGTATGAAAGGAGCCAGTCATGGTATTGTTTGCTTTGTATGTAATTATGGTAAAAAGTATTAATAATTGTGATAAATGTTATCATCCTATCACATATGGAGGGCGGATAACCAGATCATTTACCTATCATTCCCATGTGAACGATGCATGCTATAACGTGAGGACAAGAACAATTTGTGAAGAGGGGGGAAAGAAGTATTTGATGATAGGGAATAGGGGGTATATAGGGAAGTTTGGGTACGTTACCTGCCCAAGGGGAGAGAGATGGGTTTGTGTAACCAAGGCAGGACAGTTAGGTTTCCCTTTTCAGATCGTAAAATGGGCAATAGATAAGATGAAGGAGGAAGTAATAAAAGAGTTTACAGAACTAGTAGTCACTAAGCCTCCCCCTCCCCCACCTACTCAGCCTCAATTGCACCAGACACTGTACGAAGAAATAAAGAAGCAGATTGAGATCCCTGAAGGAGAAAAAAAACCTGTTTGTGGACTTGGCCCTCCGGATAGCTGGAATCCTGAATGTGACTGACTGCTGGGTCTGTGGCGGACCACTGATGAGTTCACGTTGGCGCATCGTCACCCAGTGGCCAAATCAGTCCCGAGTGTGGTGGCCAGAAGAGCCTAAATGGTATCCAACTAAGAAATACGGGAAAAACTGCGCTATCTGGATGAAGACTGATGGAATGGAATCGACTGGACTATGGAACTGCACCAGGAACAACCCTTATCAAGGAATCCCAGTGTTGCGAGACATATGGAACAAGGTTGCCTCTAGTGGACCGGCCCCTGAAGGACTGTTATGGATATGCGGATACAAGGCATACTCGGTGTTACCGATAAATTGGAGTGGGACTTGTTTTATTGGACTGGTACAACCTGGATTTTTCCTGTTAAACACCGAAGAAGGGCGGTTGCTATTATTCGTCACCTGTATTTGGCGACCTATATCGGAAGAAGAGGAAAATAGATATTGGAGAATGGGAAGATGATGAATGGCCACCAGCAAGAATCATCTCATACTACGGACCAGCCACTTGGGCACAGGATGGATCCTGGGGCTACCGAACCCCAGTGTACATGTTAAACCGGAGCATAAGACTGCAGGCAGTATTGGAGGTAATTACCAACCAAACTATTGGGGCACTGGAGATGCTGGCAAAGCAGCAGACACAGATGAGAGCAGCAATATACCAGAACAGGTTAGCCCTAGATTACCTCCTGGCAGAAGAAGGAGGGGTATGCGTGAAATACAACCTCTCTAATTGCTGTTTAAACATCGATGAAAATGGACAGGCAGTGATGGACATATCAGAATGGATCCGTAAGTTGGCACATGTTCCAATACAAAAGTGGAATTCGATTATGGAAACCCAATGGTGGGATTCCATCCTCGGAGGAACATGGTGGAGAACGGTGGGACTCGTGTTTCTATGTGCAGAGGCTGGACTGATCTTTATCCCCTGTTGCATCCCTTGTTTTAGGGAACTTATACCAGAAGTATCAGTCAGATGCAGGCTGTAGTCATGCCTATGGGAGAGAAAGGGGAAATACAGAGAATAATGATAACGCGGCCAGGGAGGTCCATGATCTACAGGAAAAGAAGATTAGGACAATGTTATGTCAATTCGAGTTGAGGGAACTTGAAATGGGGGTTTAATCAGTATATGCGTAGCAAAAGGAAAAGGGAGGATTGTGAGGGATAAAGTGATTAAACCCCTAAAAGTAAGGAGTTTTAAAGAGAATTCGAACTGATAGGGGCCGGAGAGAGGGTTCTGACACAGCTGTGTCTAAAGGTTACCAGACCCATCCTTGAGTCCTTGAGTAAGAAGTAATAGCATTGTATAGCGGTAGAAGGGAGTGATGTAGAGAGATCCCTATCAGTGGAATGGAGTGATAGATGGGACCCTTGTCACTATAGCTTAGCTTTAGTACTGATATAGGGGAATTGAGATGGGTTCACTAGGAGGTGAGTAAAACTAGGGTAGGTCATGAGCAACTGAGCATGCTTAATAGAATAAATAAATATCACAAACACACCCCTGGTCAAGAAACTGCTCATTACCATGAATATGTTTGAACATGCGATGTATGATAAGGGAGGTACGGGGGGATGTACGGGGGGATGTACCTACAGATTGTGCACCTCAGACCCTGATTGGAGAAGGTCCGGAGGGGAGGTTGAATGTAAAATTCTGTGTATAAAGGGGGATGACTTCTTTGGCTTCAGTGTGTCTCGACTTGGAGAGGCACCGGGGTCTGCAGATTCGTGAAAAATAAAGAAACTCTTGCTTCCAAGATTTAGTCTTTGAGCAGTGATTGTGAGCACAGAGCGTATCTCACAATTTGTCTCTGTAAAAATGCCCCCAATGTGTAGGGAGCGGGTGAGGAAAGTGGGAAAAAATGCTGCAGAAACTCAGCGGGTGAGGCAGCATCTATGGAGAGAAGGAATATGCGACGTTCCGTGTCAACACCCTTCTTCAGACTGATGTCAGGGGGGGAGAGGTCGGGAAAAAGAAAGGAAGAGGCGGAGACAGTGGGCTGTGGGAGAGCTGGAAATGGGAGGGGAAGGAGGGAGAAAGCAAGGACTACCTGAAATTGGAGAAGCCAATGTTCATACCGCTGGGGTGTAAACTACCCAAGCAAAATATGAGGTGCTGTTCCTCCAATTTGTGGTGGGCCTCACTCTGGCCATGGAGGAGGCCCAGGACAGAAAGGTCGGATTCGGAATGGGAGGGGGAGTTGAAGTGCTGAGCCACCGGGAGATCAGGTTGGAGGTGTTGTGCGAAGCGATCGCCAAGCCTGCGCTTGGTCTCACTGAGATTGATCATACGCTGAATAATCCAAGCATAATTTTATTTGGAAGTGGAAAGAAATAATAGAAATTGCATCCATTGCAACGTGTAAAAAGAGTTGAGATACTGTATTGTAATTTTGCTGCATGTCATTGTGGTGTATATCATGTCTTGATTGGTGAATATGTTTAGATTGTGACTTTATTTGAAGCAGAAATAATATGTGAATGCTTTATGGAGCATAATTCCGACTGGTAACTACGCACTTTGTTCGAGCCCATTATCACACGCGTCATGCAAGCCGTCATAAATGGCCACCTAAAATGTAATTTGGCAACTTACAAAGCTGCCGAGGCTGCCCGGCTGGCAACAGAGGAACAAAGTTAAGCGAGAGCCCTGCTAGTGGGTGTAGGATAGTGTCAATGTGCTGGGATCGCGGGTCGGTGCGGACCCGGTGGGCTGAAGGGTCTGTTTCCGCGCTGTATCTCTAAACTAAACTAAACCAGTGGTCCCGGAAATCCCGCAGAGGGCCCGTGGACAGCGCGTAGTCCCTCTCTAACACCACCCGCTCGCGGACGTAACCCCAGAAAAGGGACAGGCAGCCGGCTCGGGAAGACGCAGGCACTTTTGGGACTGGGGGAAGCTGGAACGGGAGCAGAGGTTTACGAGAATGTTACCTGGACTCGAAGACATAGGCTGGGTCTGACACTGCCCACCCCCTGCCTAACTCTCCCTCTGTTTCCTCACTCAGGGACAGCGACTCAGACGAGGAGGACGGACGCACACGCTCGGCCGCGGATGAGTTGGACTTCATGTGAGTGGAAGAGCCGACGGGGTGAGGTGGGGTGGGGAGAGAGGGGTTGGAGGGGATCAGAAGGTCATAAGTGATTGGAGTAGAATTAAGCTATTCGCCCACCAAGTCTACTACGCCATTCAATCACGGCTGAGAAATCCATATTCATAGCACTGGGGTGTAATCTGCCGAAGCGAAATATTAAACGCTGTCCTTCCAATTTGCGTTTGGCCTCACTGACAATGGAGTAGGCCACGACAGAAAGGTCAGTCTGGGAATGGTCATAGAGTCATGTTATATGAGTAGAATTAAGCCATTCGGCCCATCAAGCCTACTCCACCTTTCAATCATGGCCAATCTATCTCTCCCTCCTAACCCCTCGCTCCTGCCTTCTCCCCATAACCTTTGACACCCGTACTAATCAAAAATCCATCTATCGCTGCCTTAAAAATATCCACTGACTTGGCCTATACAGCCTTCTGTGGCAATGAATTCCACAGATTCACCACCCTCTGACGAAAGAAATTCCTCCTCATCTCCGTCCTGAAAGAACGTCCTTTAAATCTGAGGCTGTGACCTCTAGTCCTAGATTCTCCCACCAGCGGAAACATCCTCTCCACATCAGTCCATCCAGGCCTCTCACTATTCGGTACGTTTCAATGATGTCACCCATCATCCAACTAAACTCCAGCGAGTACAGGCCCAGTGCCGACATACGCTCTTTGCAGGTTAACCCACTCGTTCCTGGGCTGGAGAACTTGAGTGATGGGAATAATAACGTTCCTGATTCTTTGTTTCCTTCCCTGTCTGGCACTGCGGGTCGGGGATTGATACGAGGAGACGCCGATTCCTGGTCGCGGGAGGCCGAGGAGGTGAGTGAATGTGGCGCGCTGGGTCCGTGTTCGTGACTCTTCACACGTGTGTGAAGGAGACATCGTCAACATGGACGCACGGGGCTACAGACAGCACGAGGTCACGCATGGTTTCAGTTCTGGCTGAAGATGTCTTACCCAACATTGGAGTCTGGATGTGGCGATGGAGACTGCAGATGGTGGCACAAAGTGCTGAGTAACTCAGCGGGACAGGCAGCATCTCTGGAGGAGAAACGATGGGTGACGTTTCATATCGAGACTAGGATTGCCAACTGCCCAGCATTAGCTGGACATCCCGTTTTTATGTGCTATATTGGTTTGTCCCGTACGGGACCGCCCTTGTCCCGTATTTGACTGCTACTACTCGGGTCGAAGGGACTGTCGGGTCGGAGCGCCGTGTCCGGCCCCCCCTCACCCGTCCCGACCTAGTGCAGCCCATGGAGTGCCGCAGCAGCAGCAGCGCCTCGCCCGTGGCCCCGTCGGTCGGTCGGCAGCCCGGCCAGCAGTCTGACCTTCGGACCCTCGCTTGCCGACGACACGACCACCCCTCCTTCTCATGGCCGATCATCGGTTCATGAGTTGGATGGGGTGCCGGGCCAAAACTCCTCAGCTGGCCCGCCGGCTGGGCTTTGTGTGCAGTCCAGCACCCGGGCCAACTCATCATTCACCCAGCCACGGCCAAGTCGGTCAACAAATTGCCGTAGGGAATTCGTCCTGTATTGTGACCTTTTATCCCTTATTTGGAGTTAGAAAGTTGGCAAACACTAGTCGAGACCCTTCTTCAGACTGAGAGTCAGGGGAGAGGGAAACGAGAGATATAGACGGCGATGGAGAGAGATACAGAACAAATGGATGAAAGGTATACAAAAATGTAACGGCGATAAAGGAAATGGTCTGTCCATCGTTGCCTGTGAGCTATTTGATAACAAGTTACAGGCAACGTAACTCAACAGGACGACAGTGAAGGTAGACAAAAGTGCTGGAGAAACTCAGCGGGTGAGGCAGCATCTATGGAGCAAAGGAATAGGTGATGTTTCGGGTCAAGACGAAGGGTCCTAATGCAAGGAACAATGTTTAATGCAAAATAGTGCAAGGGTCTCCAATGAGGTGGATGGGAGGTCAGGACCGCTCTCTAGTTGATGAGAGGATGGCTGAGTTGCCTGATAACAGCTGGGAAGAAACTGTCCCTGAATCTGGAGGTGTGCGTTTTCACACTTCTGTACCTCTTGCCTGATGGGAGTGGGGGGGAAGTGGGAGTGACCGGCGTGAGACTGGTCCTTGATGGTGCTGCTGGCCTTGCCGAGGCAGCGTGAGGTGTAGATGGAGTCAATGGAAGGAAGGTTGGTTTGTGTGATGGTCTGGGCTGCGTCCACAACTTTGCAATTCCTTGCAGGTCTTGGATGGAGTTGTTCCAAACCATGCTGTGATGCATCCTGATAAAATGCTTTCTTTTGGCGCATCTGTAGAAGTTGGTGAGAGTTGTTGGGGACATGCCAAACTTCCTAAGCCTTCAAAGGAAGTAGAGGCGTCGTTGTGCTTCCTTGCCCATTGCTTCAATATGAATGGTCCATGGTATTTGCAACACACACACACACACACACACACACACACACACACACACACACACACACACACACACACACACAACACACACACGTGCACACACACACACACACACGTGCACACACACACACACACACACACACACACACACACATGCGCGCGCGCACAACACACACACACACACACACACACTTACGTACACACACATACGATGAACAGAATGGATCGACTGGGCTTGTATTCACTGGAATTTAGAAGGATGAGAGGGGATCTAATAGAAACATATACAATTCTTAAGGGATTGGACAGACGAGATGCAGAAAAAATGTTCCCCATGTTGGGGGAGTCCAGTACCAGTGGTCACAGTTCAAGAATAAGGTGTTGGCCATTTCGGACTGAGATGAAGAAAAAACCTTTTTAACCCCGTGAGTTGTGAATCTGTGGAATTCTCTGCCACAGAGGGCGATGGAGGCCGGTTCTCTGGATGCTTTCAAGAGAGAGTTAGATAGGGCTCTTAAAGACAGTGGAGTCAGGGGATATGGGTATACAGCAGGAACGGGGTACTGATTTTGGATGATCAGCCATGATCATGGCAGTGCTAGGTCGAAGGGCCGAATGGCATTCTCCTGCACCTTCTTTGTACGTTCACTCTGAGGAACATGAGGTCTAAGGTGAAGATAGACACAAAATGCTGGAGTGACTCAGTAGGACAGGCAGCATCTCTGGAGAGAAGGAATGGGTGACCGAGTCTGGAGAAGGGTCTCGGCCCAAAAACTTCACCCATTCCTTCTCTCCAGAGATGCTGCCTGTCCCGCTGAGTAACTCCAGCATCTTGTGTCTATCTTTAATTTAAACCAGCAACCTGCAGCTCTTTCCTGCACACGAGTTCTAAGCTGTTTTTGTTTGACCTTCCATCAGAGAGATCTGGTTCATCGCGACTGGAAACTCCAACTGCCCCATCCCATGAGCCAGGCACGGACTCACGGACGAAGAATCACGGCTTCGCTTCACGCTACGTACGCTTTCCCTCGGTGCTAAACTGCTCCCAGACACCGGCTCTCCGCGACCATCGTCTGTTGACTGTCCTCCCCACAACATAGAACGCCAGCTCCGTGCAACATCTCCTGCCCGGATATCTCCCAGTGGCTGCGCTGTGATCCAGAACATCGGACCCAGACAGGAGGAAGGTGCGGGGCCACGAGAAGACCCAGGCCATCACTGCCCACCTCCCGTCTGGTGGCACCCCCAAGTGACACTATGCAGGAGGAGAGGTCTACCAGGATCAAACAAGCGTGAGAACCAACAAACGTGAGACCAGGAGACCCTGGTCACGTTCATCCTTGGACATTCTTGACATTTCTCCAAGACTCCCTGCCAACACTCCTCCTGAACTCCTCCTCCATGACTTGGACATTCCCAATGTTCCTTCAGGCTTCCTTGGCCCATTCCCAACTTCCTGGTAGACTACGTGCACCATCTGAAGACTCCTCCTAAACTCCATGGACATTGCTCCTTGGGCCATTCCCATTTCTCCCAGGTTGCTTGGACTTTCCTGATGTCACCCCTGGAATCTGTAAAACTTCACTCCTTGGCACCTGGCTTTCAATGGGAACCTGAGCCCAACCCTGTCACCATCTGGGACCTGAGGTCCCCCTCAACCACCACCTCCCCCTGCCTGACCGCACGGGTCCTCCCCGCAGCTCTGGGCAGTCGGCAAATTGTTGGACGGCCCACCACACCTTCTCAGCCAGCGCGCAGACTAACCATGCTTGATCATCTGGGGCAGAAAGGGGTTTGATCGTTTCAAAATCCGCTGTTGGGTGCTCAAGACCAGCGCGTGACCCCCATACTGACCCAACTCTGCTTCCACTGCGCAACTTTCAATACAGCTTATGCTGTTTGCATCAGCAATGTCTCTGTATATCTGTCCAGATCTCTGTTAAAAGGTCATAATAGTGGGCGGCACGTTGGCTCAGACGGCAGAGTTGCTGCCTCACGGCTCGATCCTGACTACGGCTGCTTGGCTACAGGGAGTTTGTATGTTCTCTCCCCGTGACCTGCATGGGCTTTCTATGAGATCTTCAGTTTCCTCCCACACTCCAAAGACGAACAGGTTTTTGAATGAGGGAGTGCAGCGTAGGTTCACCAGTTAATTCCCGGGATGGCGGGCTGTCATATGCTGAGAGAATGGAGCGGCTGGGCTTGTACACTCTGCAGTTTAGAAGGATGAGAGGGAATCTTATTGAAACATATAAGATTATTAACGGTTTTGGACACTGCTAGCGACCCGCAGTGTTCCCGATGTTGGGGGAGTCCAGAACTTAGGGCCACAGTTTAAGAATAAGGAGGAAGCCATTTAGAATGGAGACGAGGAAAACATTTTTTTTCTCACAGAGAGTTGTGAGTCTGGAATTCTCTGCCTCAGAGGGCGGTGGGAGAGCGGTTCTCTGGATATTTTCGAGAGCTAGATAGGGCTCTTAAAGGTAGTGGAGTCAGGGGGATATGGGGAGAAGGCAGGAACGGGGTACTGATTGTGCTGATCAGCCATGATCCATTGAATGGCGGTGCTGGCTCGAAGGGCGAATGGCCTCCTCCTGCACCTATTGTCTATTGTTTGTACGTTGGACTCAAAATGCTGCAGTAACTCAGCGGGACAGGCAGCATCTCTGGAGAGAAGGAATGGGAGAAGGAATGGTCACCAATTCCTGCTCTTCAGAGATGCTGCCTGTCCCGCTGAGTTTCTCCACCTTTTTGTGCCTATCTTCAGTTCAAAGCAGCATCTGCAGTTCCTTCTGACGCAGTGTGTAGGATATAAATGTATCCAGTGTGTGTACGGGAGTGTCACGTGGACTCGGTGGGCCGAAGGGCCTGTTTCTGTGCTGTAACTTTAAACTAAACCATTTCCCCTGTATCCTGGAAGGAAAAAGACGATGAGCAGCCACTTTATCCATGCCCCGATAAACAATTTGTCAAATGAAGTCACCTTTATCTGTCACATACACATACGAGCTGTGCAGTGAAATGGAGTGGCAATGCCTGCGGATAGTGCGGAACAACAGAACACAACAGAACACTTACATTTTAGAAAAACTAGACGCAACAGTATTTATGCCCCGGTGAGATCAGAGTTTACAGCCCTGGTGAGATCAGAGTTTACAGCCCTGGTGAGATCAGAGTTTACAGCCCCGGTGAGATCAGAGTTTACAGTCCTGGTGAGAGTTTACAGCCCTGGTGAGATCAGAGTTTACAGCCCTGGTGAGAGTTTACAGCCCCGGTGAGATCAGAGTTTAACAGCCCCGGTGAGATCAGAGTTTACAGCCCTGGTGAGATCGGAGTTTACAGTCCTGGTGAGATCAGAGTTTACAAGCCCTGGTGAGATCAGAGTTTACAGCCCAACCGGTGAGATCAGAGTTTACAGCCCTGGTGAGATCAGAGTTTACAGTCCTGGTGAGATCAGAGTTTACAGTCCTGGTGAGATCAGAGTTTACAGCCCCGGTGAGATCAGAGTTTTTACAGTCCTGGTGAGATCAGAGTTTACTGCCCCTGGTGAGAGTTTACAGTCCTGGTGAGAGTTTACAGCCCGGTGAGATCAGAGTTTACAGCCCTGGTGAGATCAGAGTTTACAGCCCCGGTGAGATCAGAGTTTACAGTCCTGGTGAGAGTTTACAGCTCCTGTGAGATCAGAGTTTACAGCCCTGGTGAGATCAGAGTTCACAGCCCTGGTGAAGATCAGAGTTTACAGCCCCGGTGAGATCAGAGTTTTACAGGCCCGGTTGAGATCAGAGTTTACAGCCCTGGTGAGATGAGAGTTTACAGCCCTGGTGAGATCAGAGTTTACAGCCCTGATGAGATCAGAGTTTACAGCCCTGGTGAGATCAGAGTTTACAGCCCTGGTGAGATCAAGTTTACAGCCCCGGTGAGATCAGAGTTTACAGCCCTGATGAGATCAGAGTTTACAGCCCTGGTGAGATCAGAGTTTACAGTCCTGACGGCCTGTGGGGAGAATCCGTCTCATCCTCACTGTTTTTCACAGCATGACAGCGGAGTTGCTTGCCTGACCAGAGCACCTGGAACTGTCCATTGCTGGGGTGGTAGAGGTCCTCCATCATCTTGCAGGCTCTGGATCTGCACCTCCTGGAGTAGAGGTCCTACAGGGGGGTGAGTGTAGTTCCCATGGTGCATTCGGCTGAACGCACTACTCCCTGCAGATCGTTCCTGTCCTGGGCAGAGCTGTTCCCAAACCAGATCTAACTATCTCTTGAAAGCAATCCAGAGAATTGGCCTCCACTGCCTTATGAGGCAGAGACTTCCGCAGATTCTCAACTCTCTGGCTGAAAAACGTGTTTCCTCATCTCCATTCTAAATGGCCTACCCCTTATTCTTAAACTGTGTGTCCCCTGGTTCTGGACTCACCCAACATCAGGTAACATGTTTCCTGCCTCGAACGTGTTCAAGCCCTTAATGATCTTATATATTTCAATAGTTCCTCTCATCCTTCTAAATTCCAGTGTATACAAGCCCCAGCTAACATCCTGGTAAATTTCTTCTGCACAACATCCAACTTATCGGAGGTTGTAAAACCTCCCAGATCACGTCAACAACCGCTCCTTGGGGACACCGATGTCATCAGCTTTGTCTCCCGTTCCACATCACCCTTGTCCCAGCCCTTTCACTACCCCAGCATCATCCACCCTCTCCCATTAAAACCCTCTCTCCTTCCCCTTCCCTCCCTCTCCCGATGGACCGAGTGGCCGTTTCCCTGACCGTAGCAGCTGGAACAGTCCGTTCCTGGGGGGTATGGGTCCCCCATATAATGTTGCTGGCTCTGGCTCTGCACCTCCCTGGTGTATCGGTCCTGCAGGGCGGCGAGTGTAGTTCCCATTGTGTGTTCAGCCGAATGTACTACTCTCTGCAGATCCTTGCATGTCCTGGGCAGAGCAGTTCCCAAACCAGATAGTGATGTTGCCGGACAAGATGCTTTCTGCAGCCCCAGAGTAGAAGCGCTGAAGGATCATCAGAGAGACTCTGAATTTCCTCAGCTGCCTGAGGTGGTAAAGCCGCTGCCTTGCCTTCTCACAGGTGCGGCAGCGCGTGTTGTCCATGTCAGATCCTCTGTGATGTAGACTCGCAGGTATTTAAAGCAGCTCATATTTAGTAGCCCTATTTATCTCCAGTGGCATATATGTCCTCAGATGTTGTGCCCTCCCTAAAGTTCACGATGAGCTCCTTAGTTTTTTATGACATTCAGGAGGAGGCTGTTGTCCTGACAGCAGAGTGCCAGATCTGCCACCTCCTCCCGGTAGGCCTCCCCTCTCGTTGCTCGCTCCTCCCTCCCTCCTTCCGTTCCTCCTCCCCCTCCCCTTCCATTCCTCCCTCAACTTCCTCCCCTCCTCCTACCCTTCCACTCCTCTCCCCCTCCCCCCTCCTTCCCCTTCCTCCCCCTCCTCTCTTCCTTCCCGCACCTCTCTTCCCTCCCTCCCTCCCTCCTCCCTCTCCTGCTCCTATTCCCCCTGTATTCCTCTCCTCATGGAGCCCAGCAATCCCCGCACACGAGCACTATCCTACACACACTGGGGCCAAATGACAATTTTACCCAAGCCAATTAGCCAACAAACCTGCACGTCTTGGCAGTGTGGGAGGACACCAGAGCACCCGGAGAAAACCCACGCAGGTCACCAGGAGAGAGTATAAACTCCGTACAGACTGCACCCGTGGTCGGGGTCGAACCCAGGTCACTGGCGCCATGAGCAGCAACTCTACCGCTGCACCACCGTGCCGCCCTCTACCCTTTCAATTCTCCACCCTGGGGGAAAACAATTGTGAGCATTCACTATATCCATGGCCCTCAACAACACACGCACCTCACCCCATAGCCGCCTGTGCTATAAAGTTTAGTTTAGTTTAGAGATACAGCATGGAAGCAGGCCCTTCGGCTCACCGAGTCAAACTGACCAGTAACCGCCACGGTCACTAACACTATCCTACACACACTAGTCTAGTTTAGATTACTTTATTGTCACTTTTACTGAGGTACAGTGAAAAGCTTTTGTGGCGTGCTAGACAGCCAGTGGAAAGACAATACATGATTACAATCGAGCCGTCCGCAGTGTACAGATACAGGATAATTGAATAACGTTTTAGTATATCAAAGATAGTCCTATGGTAGACAGAATTGCTACCATAGGACGACCCGAAACGTCACCTATTTCCTTCGCTCCATAGATGCTGCCTCACTCCGCTGAGTTTTCTCCAGCATTTTTGTCTACCTTCGATTTTTTCCATCATCTACAGTTCCTTCTTAAAGATAGTCCGGTAGTACTTGCGTGCTGTTCTCTGGTTGTGGTATGATGATCCGGTTGTCTGATAACAGCTGGGAAGAAACTGCCCCTGAATCTGGAGGTGTGCGTTTTCCCACTTCTGTACCTCTTGCCTGATGGGACATGAGAATTAAGGGACAGAGGTTTCGGGGTAACATGAGGGGGAACTTCTTTACTCAGAGGCTGGTGGCTGTGTGGAATCAGCTTCCAGCCGAAGTGGTGGAGGCAGGATCGATTTTAACATTTAAGAGTAAAGTGGATAAGTATATGGACGTGAAGGGAATGGAGGGGTATGGTCTGAGTGCAGGTAGATGGGACTAGGGGAAAACAAATGGTCGGCACGGACTGGAAGGGCCGAGAGGGCCTGTTTCCATGCTGTAATTGTTATATGGTTATATGGTTATATGGGAGAGGGATGAAAAGGGAGTGGTCGGGGTGAGACTGGCCCTTGATGATGCTGCTGGCCTTGCGGAGGCAGCGTGAGGTGTCAATGGAAGGGAGGTAGGTTTGTGTGTTAGAATGAACTGCAGATGCAGGTGTAAACCGAAGATAGATACAAAAAGCTGTAATAGTAAGATTAAATGAGAACTTACCAGTTCGAAGTTTGATCGTTATTTTATGAGGAGCAACGATGAGGGATTACGTGAAGAAGCCCCGCCTGCCGCTGGAACGGCATACTTCAAAGCAGCGGCATGAAAAGCACAGAACATAATAGCCGGAGTAAGATAGTAAGGCTCAACATAGATTTAGAACTACCAGATGATCATTTATTTTATGAGGGTCGGGAAGTGGAGGGCACGTAATCCCTCATCGTTACTCCTCATAAAATTAACGATCAAACTTCGAACTGGTAAGTTCTCGTTTAATCTTACTATTTTACTTCGGAGTCACGTGAGTGACTACGTGAAGATTTTGAAGCTTTCTGTGTTTTTTATGTCGTAGACTCATTCCATACGACACTCTGGCTCATTCAACACAGTAATGAGCAAAATAACACACTTTTTCCTCCAAACATTGCCTCAAGTTATGTGATAAATTATTTCACATTATAAAAGAATAAAAGTAATGCCCTTTCCATTGAAAGGCAAGTTTATCACAAAATATCAATTGATATATATAATTTGATGGTATGAACAAAGCAACAATTATAGAGAACCCAACACTCCGTGTCCAATCCTGACACCATGACTGGTTCCATTTAATTTAATATTTATTTTACACCCTCCTGTGGCCTTGCATCTTTGCTCGAGCGGCTCATCCTGTGCCATTCTTGTGAATGTATCTACCTCGTTAACAGAGTGATTTTCCACATTTCAGTGTCTAGTTCCACTGTGTGTTATTCAATTTTTAACCATCTAGAATACCATTTCTCTAGAACCATCAGTTTTTACTGAAACCTAATGTGTTTTTGTGTGTAATAAGTAGTGCTGTCTCATCACCACAGAGACTCTTACTTACTTCAACATATTTCATCAATGTTCTCACACACACACACAATTTAAGGCCGACAGGATATGCTTATAGGTTTTACCTTGGTTTCAGCTCTTCTTGGTCTGCTTTGTTTTGGTAAATTCATAACATATATGATAATGTAAATCTGTATCCACATGCAATTATAACGTAATATTTGCAATGTTTGCACTCTTATATTGATACTACAAAGTCATCAGCATTATTACTATTTCAATGTTAACTTTTTTGAATCGTTGATAGAATTGGAGTCCATTGCCTAAGGCAATTCAGGACTATATTGATCTCCAGACTTATGTATTGCAATTTTGGACAGATTATATAATATATATATATATATATATATATATATATATATATATATATATATATATAATATATATATATATATATTTGTAGCTACATATATATCCCTTTTCATATCGGGATATTACGAATGAACCCGATAATTTCTTGGTTAGTAGATTGTCCGTAAATAGGACGATAAACACTCTGAGCCCTATTATTGGCTCTATTAGATACTCAGAAAAAATGCAATCCACAATGAACTCACATATATCTAATATGACAAAATAACTTTACTGTATACAACAGACATCCAATTTCTTATAAAAAATAGTTTTTTTTAAACTTATTTCTGCAAATTGCAGGTATAAATACACTTCTTTATACATAATTATTTTTTATTGTTATTGTTGTTATATTAGTTAAACATTCATAGACTTCTTTGACCATCAAACTGTTGTAATGGTCTGGTCAACCTGCAGATAGTCAAATTCATATGTCGTGATGCCTTTGTACAACAATAAATTACTGCAAACTATGAATCATCACAAGTGGTTCAACATCACTCAATATTTATGAAAAACCATGAAGGATCCGTTTTGGCCACCAAAATGCCTCTGGCAGTGTCCTGCTACATTTTCATCAGACACTGCCCTATCAGACAAAAAATGAGGAACATAAAAGAACATTTTCCCTCATGTAATTGAGAGAAAAAGTTCCACCTTCCTGTTCTTGGTTTAACTCCACGAGAACATTTGAAAAGATCGGTGATTTAATCTGTATACCAAACTAGATTAATCGTAAGTAATCCATATGTAATGACAATGTATTTTCCCCCCTTAATTTGTTGTCTCCGATAACATTGTCTCTTCTTAGAGATAAACAGCTGGACTAAAACATTCTAGAATAGTGCCACATCTGTTTACTCAGATAACTACCCCATGATTATTATTTTACTTATCTTATGTGATTTAATATATGCCACAGCCGTGTATTGTTCACCTTGATATGACATGGACACTTCCATAATAGAACAATCAATATTTAATCCATAACTCCTTATACTTCAATAATTAATACAAATGTTTGGAGAAATTTCTTAGGACAATCCATTTGCAATTACCTGGTATTATTGTCCATAGTCCCAACAAGAGATGTATCAATTATTTTTGTAAGAATAGATAATTTTTATTCTTATCTTACCCAAATATTCACAGAAGCTGTCCATCATCTGTTAATACTTGCTTCAACTTGCAACAGCTGCTAAGCTTATAGTTGAAGCAGCTTGTGAACCCCTTTTTTTTAATCCATTACTTTAATAATGATAATGTATAATTTGGTATTTGCATAAGCCTCTCACAAAGGCATACATATTCTTATAAGCTTCTGTATTCCTTCTTTTGGAGCTTTATATTACTCTTTACCTAGGCTCCTTTTCTAATGGAGGGACAAAGTATGTCAACAAAGCAATGAACATTTGTATCATGGAACAATTTTCATCTCTTATGGTGCTGAATTACTCCTAAATCCAGAATAGTAATTTATGAATATTTATGCATGTCTAAAACATAGGCTTTATGTGATGGGTCAGGTCCCTTGCCCTTTCAACAACAGGCTTGTAATTGCAGCACACTAAATTTGCAGCTGACTCTTTATAACCTTCAATTTAAATGTGACCAAGATAAACCAAACCATGTCCACATTAGTGGCAAGTGTTGATCTTTTATCAGTACAATTGTTCTTCCAGTATTCTGTCTAACAGCCTTGAACTGGTTTTAATTAATTTCAAGCACACTGTAATATTTGATTAACACTTTGTTAATAACAACTGTATTTTCAATGTTGGAAGAGATGTTTCCCATTTTAATAAAATGTTCTTACACTGTGAAAGTGTATATAAAATGAATGTTTTGTATGGTTTATACCATCACATCATTACACTGAGGTAATTTTATAATATATATATGTACGTACTACTCCTTCTTTATTGAGTTACTTTTGGGTGCAAAACCTAAAATCAAATTTTATACGTTTTCTTATACAGGTGAACCAATCTTTTCTACATTTTTTTTGTGTAGTCCTTAGTTATATTAAATTAATGATCAATAATACACCTGTAATCCCCCACAATCGGAGATTTCATGAATTTATTTTGTAACATTTGTTTGCACCTCTTCAGCGTACTTCAAGCCTTCTTTTCCCAACTATAATGGGTTCGGATAAGGATATGTTTGATTATGTTTATTTATCATACTTCTGCCTTTGTTTTGATCCCATTATCAAATCTTTATATTGATCATAATTTTTCTCCCCCCAAAGTTTAATGACAATAGTCTGTTCTTTTGTAATCAATACTATGAATAATCAATAAGGCAGGTTTCATTTCATAATAATCCAGGCGTTTAAACATAACCTGATTTGTATTGGATCTGCAAATCTAGAGTGCAGATTATGGTCCCAAATAATTATATAATTTCTTCCCATTGAGCTCCACAAACTGATTTTTTGGGGGCAATTTATTTTACTTCAAATGTATTGGTTTATTTGCACCAATATTTTATATTTGTTTTCCATTGAATGGAAAATGCCATGCACCAGTTTGAAATACTTTTAAAATCGTATTTCCTTATATCTCATATAATTGAGACATTGGATATCATAAAACGAGATTCCACCGTTGATATCTTTATAACTTAAACGTTTTTTATCAGATTCTGCTGTTTTCAATCAACCATAACAGCTTTGATGAGACCAACTTAATTTTTTAGTTTCCATGCTTACTTTTCATGGCCTCGCATCATTCATTCAGGTATACGAACCTAGTACAAAACCCTCTATATATATTTTGTGCTGAAGTGTACTTTATAAAACATAAAAGTTTTATTATTATTCTGCATGTTTTAATCATAACAGCTTTAGTGAGAGACCAACTATTTTTTGGTTTCCATGGTTATTTTCCATGGCCTCAGCTTCTTATTCAGGTGTTTGTACCTACACTACCTGTATAATATATAATATAGGTATATAATATATATATATATATTACTGGTGCTGTGGTGGGTACTTCATGACCAGCCACCTTCCACTATCAGTGCATTTTTAGGGTCAGTTTTCCCATTTTATTTTTACTGCCCTTGTTACACCTCCTGAGTTTTTTTCCCTCCAGGAGACTACCTTCAAACATATCTGAGGTAATATTGACCACAACATTTCATCATATATATTATTATATGAAAACCCCCTTAGGGTAGGTTAGGGAATGATTTTAGGGCCTTTAACCCCTTTACACAAAAACACCGATACCGGTGGCCCTTTTAATTCCTTATTTTATTTTATTTTTATTTTTTGGAATCTTTTTTCCATTTGTTTTTTCACAGCCATAAAGCTTTTTTAGTCTGAAGGCCTTTTATTGAACTTTTTAAATTAAATGGCCTTTCTGACTTTATAAAGATTCCCCTCCCCCCCCCCCCCTTTTTAGTCGCGTGCACAAAATTTGTGGAGCGACTAAAGTTTTCCTAAAGTAATTTTGACGGCCACCGGTATCGGAACCGGCTCCGTAATCTCCCCGTTCCGATCGCTTCCCTTAGGACGTTCGTTTTAAAACTCCGTTGTTTTTTTATATAAAGTATTTCCTTTTATTTTAACTTTTACTTATTTATTTTTTTTCTTTTAAATTAGTTTTTAAATCCTGGTGTTCAATACCAGCCACGGAGTTTGTTTTAGACCCTGAAAGTGTTTTTCCCCTGCACTTACCTGCGGGCCCGTACCGAACCGACGTCGAGGAGCTGCTCTCTGCAGCTCATGCTCAGACCGTCAGCGTCGACGTAATTGCCGCTTCCAAAAGCGCCAGGCGGGGCTTCTGCACGTAGTCACTCACGTGACTCCGAAGTAAAATAACTCAGGGGTGACAGGCAGCATTTTTTGGAGAGAAGAAGTGGGTGACGTTTTCGTCTGGGTCGAGACCCTTCTTTAGACCCATAGTTTGTGTGTGAAGGTCCCTGGCTGCGTCCACAATTCGCTGCAACGGGCAAATTTGAAATGTTGCCGAAGCCAATTAGCCTACAAAACCTGTACATCTTTGGAGTGGATTGAGTCCTAGCCTGTCCAAAGCTCCCATCCCTGTAAGGCAGGCTTGGCCGCGACGTTCCCTTCTAACATCTCCACAGCCTCAGTGACCGGGAAGCAGTGGTGGTACTTGTTCCGGTCGTTTCGTCCGTCTCGACATATCCCACAGATCAGCTCACCGTCCGCTGCTACTGATGCAGGGGGCAGTATAGGGGCTGCCTCCCCTCCCCTCATGTCGCCTCCCTACCCCTCCCCCTCCCAGACCCCCCTCAGCCCTACCTCCCCCACCTCAGCACTAACCCCTCTCAACTCCATTCCCCCTACCCCATCCCCCACTCCCCTTGCTCCCTTGGCCAGCCCTCTCACTCCAACCTGCCCATCCTCACCCTCCCTCTCAAACTCCTCATCTCCCTCCCTGAGCTTCCTCCTCACCCTCTCATCTCACACCCTCGCTCGCCCCTCTCCTTCCACCTTCCCCCCTCCCTCTCTCCAGTTCTCCTTCACCTCCCACCCTCCCTCCATCTCTTGGAGGGAGCTCACGCACACCCACCCCTCCCTCCAACCCTCTTTCCTCTCCCCTCCACACATTCTCTCATCTATCCCCCTCCCTCCTCTCCCGCCTCTCCCCCAGCCCACCTACACACTCTCCTTCCCCCATCTCCCTTCTTCTGCCTCCTTGCTCTCTCCCCTCCCTGCCCTTCTTCTCCCCCCCCCCTCCCCTCTCCATTCTCCGTCTCCTCCGTCTCCCCCCTCTATCCCTCTCCCCTACCCTCTCCCTCTCTCTCCCATCTTCCACCCACCCCTCGCTTCCATCAACTTCCATCTCCCTCTTATCCCTCGTCCCCTCCAAAACCCTCGACAAAATACCCTTCCTCCTTTCCCTCTCCCCCCAGCTCCCCTCCCCGATCCACATCCGTCTCACTTCGAGCCAGCACCAGCCAATCAAAATGGATCATGGCCTGATCCACCCCAACAGTACCCCGTTTCCTGCTACTCTCCCCATTATCCCTGCTACATTTAAGAAGAGCCCTATCTAGCTCTCTCTTGAAAGGGAAGTGTTTAGAGGGCTAATGGGCCATATGCAGGTAAGTGGGACCTAGCCCGAAAGCCAACGGGGTTGGCACGGACAAGGTGGGCCAAAGGGCCTTTTTCCTTTCAATAGATGAGCATTTGAATCTGAGCATCTGACGCAGAGAAGGCTTGAATGAAGTGCAGGTAAGAGGGGTTATTGATTAGTATTTGTTTAAGTCACTTGCGTTGATTTTAATATTGAGTTGAGTTTTATGGTCACGTGGAGCGAGGTGCAGGTGAAGAGCTTTTTGAGTGTATTTGAGTTATTACTGTTGATTTATGATTTGAGTTGATCGATTGTCATGTTTACCGACACAAAGTGGGAAGCTTTTGTTGCTGCGTGCTATCCAGTCAGCGGAAACAACTGTACATGATAACAATCCGCCCGTTGGAGGCGAGTATGAGCCTGATGGGCCGGAAGGGCTGTCTGCTTCACGAATGGCTGAAGAACTGCATCAGTCTCCCACCCAGGGCAAGCAGAAGGCATCCATCGGATTCTGCCACCAGGAGGAAAAGCACGGATACTGTGCATGAAGTCCGAGCAGCAACAGAAGATTCCCATGTGCGGGTAAGGCAGCATCTCGGGAGGTTGCCACGTGATGGATGAAAGGATGAATGGATGAATGAAGGATGAAAGAAAAGTAATAGACGAATAAATTAATAATAATTAATCAATCAATGAATGGATGAAGGAATTAATGAATGGATGATACTTTAAGATACATAAAGTCTAAGATCATAGTTAAGTCACAAGTAAGAATGTCATTGTTCTATCTGGTCATAATGACAATAAACAACTCTTCGACTCTATACATGGTCACGGTGAGAATTGTACAGGGTCTTGGTGAGACCACACCTGGAGTATTGCGTGCAGTTTTTGGTCTCCAAATCTGAGAAGGACATTATTGCCATTGAAGGGTAGTGCAGAGAAGGTTCACCAGACTGATTCTGGGATGTCAGGACTTCTTATGAAGAAAGGACTGGATAGACTCGGTTTAATACTCCTGGAATTTAGGAGATTAAGAGGTATCTTATAGAAACTGTACAAATTCTTAAGGGTTGGACATGCTAGATGCAGGAAGAATTGTTCCCGATGTTGGGGAAGTCCAGGACAAAGGGGTCACATCGCTTAGGATACAGGGGGAAAAATCCTTTAAGACCGGATGAGAAAGACTTTCTTCACACAGAGATGGTGAGTCTCTGGAACTCTCTGCCCACAGAGTTAGTTGAGCCAGTTTCATTGGCTATATTTAAGAGTGAAGTGGATGTGGCCCTGTGGGTCTAAGGGGATCAGAGGGTATGGAGAGAAAGTCAGTTACGGATACTGAGTTGGAATGATCAGGCCATGATCATAATTGAATGGCGGTGCAGGGCTCGAAGGGCTGAATGGCCTAACTCACGCACCTTAATTTCTATGTTCTATGTTTTCTAGAGATTCTTTATCTTGCATTCTGTTCATGTGGGAGGGATCTCATCCTCAATGTTGAGGGACTTTGCGCTGTGATGATCATTCTCCCCTTGCAATGAGATGAACTAAACGATTATTCGTATTATCACAAGGTGATATTGTCCAAGTGGGATTCTTTGTTTTGAGTACGATACACAATAATGCAATGCGTACTCCTCGTAAAGGGCACAGAACAAAGTTAAGAAGTTTTTCATTAGAGTCCGCAAATGGTCCCCCTTTGTGTCTCGTGCTTCCCCCCCCTCGCCTCCATCCTCCCAATACTATCTCTCTATGCCGGTCCCTCTTTGTTCTCATAACGTCGTGGGTCCTCGACCAACTCTGCACTCACCACCCGCCCGGCTATCGAGCGACCACCACCGGGTCCCTTCTCTTGATGGCTCTGTAGCGCTCGCTGGGAGCTGAGATGAGGGATCCCACCTGTGATGAGGATCTCCCCCCGCCTGTGAGGGATCTCCCCGCCAAAATCAAAGTAAATTTTTATTCTGTCACATGGACATCACATCAGTGGAAATTAATTTACCAGCAGCGATACAACTTAAAAAGAACAAATACTATCTCTCTATGATCACTCTCAACAAA